>JAHWFP010215373.1:18292-83689 GCA_023313725.1 Lithobius niger
GAAAGATCTAACACAGTGGAAAGATCTAACACAGTGGAAAGATCTAAGACGGCGGAGAAAGATCTAAGACGGCGGAGAAAGATCTAAGACAGATCTAACACAGTGGAAAGATCTAACACAGTGGAAAGATCTAACACAGTGGAAAGATCTAACACAATGGAAAGATCTAACACAATGGAAAGATCTAAGACGGCGGAGAAAGATCTAAGACGGCGGAGAAAGATCTAAGACGGCGGAGAAAAATCTAACACGACGGAAGAAGATCTAACACGGCGGAGAAAGATCTAACACGGCGGAGAAAGATCTAACACGGCGGAGAAAGATCTAACACGGCGGAAAGATTTAACATGGTGAACTGAAAGTGTGGTACAACCTTGCAGTGAAACACAAAGACTGCATAACTGATTTTGTAGATTCAAGGAATCTAAAAATTCCTCCTGTACGTCTTCAGGTGGGTATCTTTCTTACATAATACATTCCTCAAAGCGTTTAAACTGTGTCCATTGCAAGGTCTACTGTTAAATGTTAACTGGTAAACATACGATAGTTTAGTCGGGCTCGTGCTGACCCACCGACCAAAGCATATATTGAAGGTTAGTATTTTGCAGATAGTAAGAAACGGCAAATTAACACTACTTAAAATTAGTTTTTACTCTCCTAAAATACTTACCTTTAGTAGAACACACCCATCCTCCCCACTTCCCCTGAACCCGTAGCTTCCCAAGCAAAGGGTCGAAGCGAAGTGAGAGCCTTTGCCGCTATATAGTATTATATATTGACAGCACTCTTAGCCGGTGATAAGCTAAACTCATTGTAATGAGATTTAAAATGGAAATTAAGGGTTTTAAATTAATTTCTGGCATAAAATGGGATATCGAAGCGATTTTTAGCATATACTGAAGGTAAGTATTTTAGGATAGTAAAACTAATTTTAAGCTGTGATAAAATTGTTGTTTTTTAGTGTGTTTTCGGCTGTTTCTTGTGAAGTGTAAAATGTAAAGATGCCAGTCTGAGTCAGTTTACAAAAAAATTGAAGCGTGAAAAGTATATAATTTCTTTAGATGCTTTCTGAAGTTGCTTGTGCACCATTGGGTTAAAAAAAATGCTAACATCCTTCGATTACAAAATCTGACTAAAATTAATTAAGTTTGGAGTTGTGTTTTACAGTTTCTTTAGTTTGTTTTATATTTTGTATGAATGAAGAATCTCTTCATGAGAAATTTCACATATGATAAAATTGCTCTTTTTTTAATAAAACATAAATAGATATTGAGTCCAATAAAAAAACTATCTTTCAGTAGAAAGGTAAATTAAGTTTCTAAATACTCCTGTTACCATCTTATGGTTTCTACGTTCAAGTTTCCTCTAAATTTTCAGTTAGTAGTTTTTTTTGGTTGTGTATAGATGTGACGCCAATTGTCAGATTTTCTTTCATTCGCAACAGTGCAATGGTATAGAGAAAGTGAACCAAAACAGAAAAAATTACCTACTTTTCTTATGATTGATGTTTTATTTTTTTTTTGCTTTGTTAAGCTGAGCAAATGTGAAAAGGTATGCTCCGTACGCTGGATGTAGCAGAGATGTACTGTAAAATACTTTGGCTTCCAGGTCCAGGGCTCCGTTCCACCCCCCCCTAGCTACCAGGCTTTGTTTGCCCCCCCCCCCCAAAAAAAAAATTTTTTTCCAGTTATACCACTACATCAGTGTGATTTACAAGTGATCCAACTTTGTACAGACAGTTCCACATGTCATAAGCAATTTATCTTGTGTCTGCATTATTATTTTAACTAGATTTATATTAGATTTATTTGTGTACAATTTGTGCTGATTGTTCACACCTGTGTACATCAAAATATTTTTAAGTATAGCGTTTTTTATATATGCCGAGGGATATATACATTACCTGAGCTTTTGGCATTCTCTTTCTCCTTTGCTAGTTGATCTAGAGATTAAAGTGTTGTGCGCCTGCCAGCTTCGCGACACAACACGCATCTGTTCTGCGCATCCCTCCGTCTATATAAAGCGCCATTAGCGATCGTGATTTCATCTTTTCTTCTCTACGCCGACAACGTCGAACATGCTGTTTCAACTCCTGGAAATACAGGTTAAAATAACGTGGTCTGAGCTACCGCGGTACCTATGCTACCTTTTTCATTATGCCATGTGCAAAAGGCACGCCAAGGGAGGCGCCGGCCGGGGTAGCCACACCACCCCCATCATCTATTGGACTTTTGGTAGAGGACCCGACGCCACCGCTACCGGGATTGTCCACCTTGTCAGTGGCCTTTCCACGGTCGCCTGATGACGGGACTGCTCACGACTACTCTCTAGGGCCCGCACTTGTAGGATCATCGGCGATCGACAAAGCCACGCTTGATACGACCACCAAGTCTCCAATCCAATGCAGCCAGGCTTGGCCCCTACTCAATTTACGCTCACTCCAAACCGATCTCATGAAGTCCATGGAAGCATGCGCCCGTCTGAAGTTTCAAGTAAAAGCCAGGCGTTCGGCTGAAAAAAAGAAGCAACCTCGTCCCTCCGAGGGGCGATCGATCTTACTTCGTGGTCGTCAAGACGTTCGACCACTTCGCCTCTGTCCCTTAACGCTGACCATTCCAACAAACCACTTTCTAAGGAAAGGTTCACAAACTTATGAAATCTGTTCTTCGTTCGTCAAGTGCAAGTGAACGACTTCCCCACACCGACCGCCGCCTACCCAGTACACCCGGGATTGGGTAACTGCTGCGGCCAACAATAAATTACGGTTATTACTAGACCTTCCGGGGCCTTCCCTTTCGCACAATCAGCCTCAATTGGCTTTTCAACCAATTCATTCACCAGGACCATCAACACCCATCATGATTGAGGACACTGACAACTCCAGCTCATCAGTCGACAATGCTGACCAACGATTGGTCGCCTCTGATGACCTCTCATCATGCCCACTATGCAACATCCTTCACCGACGACCCTTACCTATTGGAAATCCCTCATCCAGAACTTCTAAAAACGGTCGTGAATATCATTTCGAATTGCTTTCTCTACAGTGTGACCGAACTAAGCAAGAACCACGGTCTCTCTCTACCGGCTTTGGTTTTGGTCTCGCGTACGCCTTCCTCGTCCACAAGCAGTCCTCGGTTAGTCTGCAACTTAGCTGACAATCTTACTCCGTAATGGTAGTCTCCTTCTAGAAAAAGACGACCCCCTCGAACTTGATAACTGGTCGAGAGACAACCTTCTTCCGCTCAACAGGAGATGGGGCAGCAAATCAAATATGGATTTAAAAATGGACTTCGGGACCGCTCTCTTTGTCTCACGCAGAAATTGGTCCCTGCTTCTGTTCTACCTGACAACGACATTCTTTTGCGCCTGGGCCTACGTGCAGCCTCTCAGGCAGATGTCCTTAACACAGCTGCGAACGCAGTAGCTATGTGAAAAAGTCTCCGCCATACCACAACCAGTCAAAACCAAAAACTTGACTTTCCTCATCAGTCAAGTATTCCGTAAGGCTTGCTTTGCAACCTATCACTCCATGAACTGGTTCGCCAGAGCCCTTTTCAACTCCGCTCTCCTCCTTCGGGAAGTGGCCCTGAACACAGCTCTAAATCTCAATTACACAACTCGCCATGAGCTACGCAATCAACCCATCCACGCGTCCGACACGCTTTTTCGTGGCCTAATTCTGAAACTTGATCCATTTTTAGAAGTAGCTAGCAAGCCCAACACCTTTCGACCCAAACCACCAAAATACCCAAGGAACTCTACACGCCCCATTTGCACCGACGCCAAGGACGACTGGCATTCGCCGTCCACCAACGTAACCAACCATGATCCACGTCCCTTGTCCTTGCCACATTCTGGTCGCTAACAATTGCTCCACGACCCTACCGGTCAGGGCTTGTCTAAGCCATTTTCTTACCGCTTGGCAGGCCCTGACTTCCAACCAGAATGTCTTATCGATCATCAAGAAAGGATTCCATCCACGTTTCATCGAACGCCCCCAACTCATGTCGTCACCATCTGCCACGGTCGTTTCTGATGCTCTCTCAGCAGAAATATACGACCTCTTAACAAAGGAAGCAATTTGCCCAAGTCCAAATCCGGACCACCCAGGGTTCCATTTTTCTTTGTCTCAAGACGACAGGAGATTTCAGCTTAATTTTCAACCTCTGGCCACTAAATCACTGACCGCTAAATCATCACTTTCGCAATGACCACTTCCAAATGGAAACACTGGACTCCATTTTCCATTCGCTCTTAGTCGACTAAGCGATTTCCATCGATCTTGCGGTCACTTACCTCCATATTCCTCTTTCCTGCGTCTGTCCATCACCTCTTCGGATTTATTTACGACTGCACGGTCTTCGAGTTTCTCTGCATCCCGTTTGGCCTCAATGCGGCGCCCGGCATTTTCACAGCCATCCTAAAACCGGTCCAAGCAACCCTTCACCAACACCAGATCGGAGCAAGCACCTACCTGGACGATTGGGTCCTTCCCCATCAAAACAAAGCGACGCTACTGCACAACCGAGATTTTACCATCAACCGCCTCCAGCTTTTGGGATTCAGCATCAACTTCCCAAAGTCTCGACTGGTCCCGTCTCAACGGTTCGTCTTCCTACGGGTTCTCTTCGCACTCGCGACCACAACTGTGATGCCTTCACCAAAGAGAATCTCCGATCTCGTTACAAAGATTCGAATGTACACCCTATTGGATCTCAATCCACCCGTAGAAACGCTCACCTCGGTAGCCAACCTGGTTCCATATGGCCTATGGATGACTCGGCCCTTCCATCATTTCCGCATTGACGAATGGCTAAACTACCATCTTCTTCCATCAAACACTGCGACCCGCACGAATTCCCACACTTTTCCCTTCGAAGCCTTGCTCTGGTGGATGGACATCCACACTCTAGCACAAACGGTGAACCTCCACAAACAGATCCCAGACCTTCACTAACAGATGCGTCCCTCCAGGGTTGGGGAGCCCACATCGGCGACCAGGTAACTTGTGGTGCCTGGCAATCAGAGGACCATGCAGGCTCACATCAACTTCTTCGAGCTTTGTCTGGTTCTCTTGGGTTTCCATCATTTTCGTCATCTCGTTGCAGGGAAAGTGGTCCAAATCGACATCAACGATACGACCGCTGTGGCCTACCTTAAAAGGGGGCGGAGGAAAGAGACTCACTCCCATATACTCCACCAGGTCACATCAGACATCTTCTGCCACCTTTGCATCTCCCTAAGGACGACCATCCTTCCCTTCCCTTACACATCCCAGGCAGTCAGAACGTCATCACAGATTCCCGATCCCTCCAGTTCCTACCGACAGGAAATGGGCACTCAAGACGTGCATTTACGAATCTCTATTCAACATCTGGGACCGTCCATTGGTGGTTCTTTTTGCTCCAAGGCACAATGCCAAACTTCGCCATTTTGTCAGCCCAGTCCCAGACGACCAAGCTTAGGCAGTAGGCTTCCTTACTCCACCCTGGGACCACCTCTTCCCACCATTCAAGCTTCTTCCTCTGGCCCTCCGCAAAATTGCTCAGTCCCCCCCCCCCTGCCTTTTCATCCTAGTGGTGCCGAAATAGCCAGTAGCAGCATGGATTCCTCTCTTACTAGATCTCCGTATCGAACTTCCGTGTTGCCTTCTGGACAATCCAGACCTGCTTTCTCAGCATCGAGGGACCTGGTTCCACCAACGAATGAAGTCACTGCCACTACACTGGTGGCTACTATCATCCGACTCCGCTAAGCAACCGGCATTTCTACGAAACAGGCCTCCCGCATCGCCTCCACGGCTGTCTGTTCATCCACCAACAAAATCTACGATAGCCACTGGCGCAAATGGTTTCTTTGGTGTCTCCCGCAGAACGTTAGTCCAATCAATCTCTCTCTTCCCAACTACGTAACTTTCCTCAATGAGCTCTTTAAGGAAGATCTCAAGGATTCAACAATATTTGTTTACCGCTCAGCCCTAAACTTCGTATTCAAAGCTGCAGGCAGCCTACATCTTCTGGACGATTTTCGTATCTTTGTCCTTGTCAAATCTTTTGATATCGAGCGACCATTAACACGGTGCCTCTTTCCATACCAGAACCTTTTCCATAGTCTTAACGTTCCTTCTTTCGGCGCTATATGAAGCACTCTCCTGTTACCTAAGCCACCTCACAACCGTCATCCTGATCGCCTTGGCAGCCTGCCTCCGATGTAGTACCTGCCTCCAGGTGGCTCCTAGCCTGTTTCTTTCTGACAGACTTCAAAGGAGTAACATTAACACCACGAGCTTCTGTCCGGGCTAAGACAGAGATGACAAGTGAACGATCACAACCCTTTACCATCCCTGCTCTTTCTAACATTCGAGGAGACGAACCAGAGTGGGCACTTTGTCCAGTTCGAGCCATTCGTTTCTACCTTTAAAAGACTAAGCTTCTTAGCAAGAGTCGCTCTCATTTCTTCATACTGTTCACGCCCGGTACAAGCAAGACCACTGCAAGAATGGTCTCCACATGGATCAAGATGGTCATACTCTACGCTTACAACGCCCTTGACATCAGCGGTAACGACCACAAAATCTGCATGACCGCCCATGAACTTAGATCCATTTCAGCGTCGTCACAAAATGAACACCAAAAAGTTCGCTTAAATTCACTTCAAGGACACCTACTTCGTCCTGCAGCTTCCTCTGCCTTTTACAGTAACATCCCCATCACCGACATTTTAGAAGCCGCCTCATGGAGAAACCCCATTGTGTTTACATTCCATTAATTCAGGGACATGTCTTCTCAGACCGAACGACTTAACGCCTCAGACCCTTCATGGCTGCTGGGTGAATCCTCTAAACCCCTTACACAATACGGTCACCTCACCTAGTTATTTTGAAATTTGTGAACTCGACCAATTGCACAAAGTCTTGACTTTTGGAAGAGCCAGCTCGCAACCCTGGGGTTTCGAGCTGGTGGTGGTGCCAGCCGCCATTTGAAGATTAAAAATATCGACCGTCCGTCTACTTAGGTTTTTCGAATATGTACAAGCAACAGAAAAGCAAACCAAAAGTCAGTGTAAAATTCGGTTCTCACCGAAAATTTGCTTAATGTACAAAATTCACACCAGAATTTTACACCTTTTGGTTTGCGTTTCAGTTGCTAGTAAGTGCCATTTGAAGAGGTCTGTAGAAGCTAAAAGCTCAGGTAATATATATTTTCGTCGGCATATAAAAACATCAATTTACCAGGGGTACCTGGTTGAAATTGGTTTTTATCACCTAACCGAAAATATACATTATCTTTTCCCACCCTGCCTCCCCTTAGTCGCCACCTGGGTACTATAGGGGAATAAAAGATGAAGCCACGATCGCCAACGGTAGTTTATATAGACGGAGGGATGCTCAGAATAGATGTGCGTTGGGTCACGACGGTGGCAGACTCCTAGAACTTTGATTTCTAGATCAAACAGAAAAGAAGAAAGAGATTGCTAAAAGCTGAGGGAATGTATATTTTTGGTTAGGCAATAAAAACTAAAAACCAGGTACCCCCTGGTATATTTATGTATTTGTGTATGTATGCATTTTTAATCAAAATCAATATATGTTTATGTTTTTAAAGCAATAGGGGGCCACATCATTTATTTAACAGAATAATGATCAATCCGTAACTTTAATTCTGTACATAATGTTTTTTTTGCAGTGTGTAGTACCTGGGTGTAATTTATTTGTCTAAAAAAGCTATTTCAGCCAAGTCACTTTCGTCTGTGTCCAACCCTTAAAAATGTTTTTTTTTTTTTTAACAAAGGATCGTCTGGTGTTTAATTTGAAAGCAGTAATGTGCAGAAATGAAAATGTAGCTATTGTGGTGGCGTTGCTAGGGGGCATGTTCCTTCCCCTCATTTCCCACCCAGTTTTTACTCCCAGCATCGCCCCTCGTAAAATCTTAATAATTGAATCAGACATACGAGCTGATAGTACTGTATAGTGTAAAATGAGCTTCACTGACCGCATGAATTATGATTCAGTATTATGATTCCCTACAGAAAGAGACATACTTAAAACATAACATACTATAGAAATGTTTATTCTTTATCGTACTGTTTCAGAAATATCAATTTTTAAGATATAGCAGAAAAGTTCAATGACAAAAATCCACGACATGAAAAATCAAATAAGTAATAAGTAACTGAATAACAAATTTCTATGAATTAAGCGAACTTATTGTGCCTAGAATTTTTAGTTCAAACAGGAATTGGTGGGTACAAATGCTTTCTTTTACTGGTAAAAAAAAAATTATTTAAAAGAATCGTGCATTACCTAAGTCTTGCTTCCGTCCCCCCCCCCCCCCCCCCCCCCCCCCCCCCCCCCATTTCCTAAAATTTGAATGCTGGGACCACAATTTGAAAATTGTTTTCGACCCCTAGCTGATGTGAAAACGCCGCTCCTAAAATTGCATCCTGCATCTGATATATGCAAAGAGTACAGTAGAATTATTTTATGTACTGTGGTTGTAAATTGTGTGGTTGGGTGAGGGAGTAAGCCAGTCCTTCGTAGCTGGGTTGTTATTGTTCAGAATTTAATAAGTCATAATCAGATTACCAACACATGATGGGATTTTGTGCTCTGAAGCATTTGGGATAGGATACGTTCTTTTAGCACAGTTTTGGACTATGTCCAGTTTGTTGCCCTTAAAGCACATTAACCATTCCTGGTCAGCATATACCTTGAATGTGAGAGTAAGGTGAACTATGATGACAGCATTGGCTCCGTGTGCTTTAACCACAACTGCTTGGATAGGGAGAGAATTTTGGTTCTCAGTCTACTAGGGCTCCAAGGCTGAATGTTTTCTTTAATTGTAAGCCAACCTCACGACTTCAGCATTTTTTGTCATTGAGATCCATGCTCTTATTTCGAATCCAAGACATCATGTTGGGCTGCTTATTGCTTATTGCATTACTGTATATTGCAAAGTTGTATTGGCGAGGAAGATGGAGTTGTCTTTTGTGATGTGTCCAGAAAGTGTATTCAGAAAGACGTTGAAAATAAATGGCCCGGTACACTACCCTGTGGATCTCTGCTGTGCGGAATGACTGGCGGAGAGAGCCTTCCGTCAACTCGGTACTGTTGTCACTTTATGGAAGACTCCAAGCCAGGCAAGGAGATGTCCTGATGTCCAACCTTGCAGAGGGCATTCAGGTGTTCAGCATGTGGTAGTGTATAAAATGCCTTGGTGAGATTGACATAACCTACATCTGGTTGAGGAAGTGTCGAGGAAGTGTATTAGTTTGTGGGTTGCTGAGCTTCATCGAGTGCTGTGTTTGGTTGGTTGAATGATGCTTGTGATATAGCATATTCAGCATGTCGTAGGAGATGATATTTTGTTAGTCTGATCTCGTAGGGCTGATCATCAGTAGTTGCTGGGCAAAGCTTTAGGTCTGTTTTTGTGAGTGGATGTCAAATGCTAATTTTCGTGTGGCAGGGAGTGTACCATCTGCCATGTATTTAGTGAAAAGAATACTTGGCGCATAACTAATGATAGATCCTAAGGGCGAGAGGGAACAGGTTAGAGATCTAGGAGCGGGTTGTGTCTTTCAAATTAGTTTTACGATGCTGAAGGGTTCAAACTGTTAATATTTGAGGCTAGTTTCTGAGTAGGCCTCGTATTCTTAAAAAACGGATGGGCTGGAAATTAATTTCCCTTGATTATTATTGATTGGACCAACTGTGACTTCGTACGGCAAATAAAGAGGTGAAAACCGAAAACTGGCCCTGTACACTGGTCTTCCAAATTCTTTTTGTTTGTGAACTATTTGTGATATTTGCAAAGTACAGTTGGTTTTATTGATAAGATCTGAATCTTTATTTAGTTGCATGTTTAATCTAGCGTACTGATTTTTGTCATGAGTTAGTAAGCAATTTTATGCACTGGCTCTGTTTCATTTATGAAAACAAGTTCACTATCATCTCACATGTGTTGTTGGCATAGAAATGGTGTTACAAAATGATTGGTTTGTGCCATCATTGGTTGTATAATTTTATTTTTATTTTTTTTACAAACTTGCTTTGTATTTGAGCATGTTAGAGCTTTAGTTACATTTTGATATATTTTGTATTTAAGTGAAGCAGCTTTCGTGTATATGTATGGGTTTACTTGTGAAGTTTGAATATCTACTACAAATTAAGCAAGCCTAGCAAATGCCATAATATACAAAAGTCCATATAGTACTGTAATTTCACGTGTATACCCGGTCTCCCAGATAACCCGTGCCACTAAAAAATAAGATGGTTGTGTAAAACAGCTCTTGTATAACCCGCGGGTAATCTACAAGGTTTAACGAAACTTGAACGACCACACCAGTGCGTACCATAATGCCAGGCTGTTGGCCTTTCAATACGTTTATTATTTTGCAATCCAAGGTAAAATAAAAATCCATTTTGTCTTTTTGTACTGTATTCTGCCTTTATACTGTATACCTTTTAGCACGTTTAACGAGTGGTACCGTAAATAACCAACAGTGCACAAATGTTTGTCTATGAAAAATGCCATTGCTAGCGCATGCGAAAGCAGAATATCGGTTAGGCGCTCCGGGCACTATTCTCTTTGTGTAGGAACAGGAAGTTGAACCTGAGCTCAGTAAACGATAAACAAAACTATGTATGAACGCACAACGAAATTGGCTGCTATTAATTACAAGTTGGTTTCGTATTTTGTGACGAGCCCCTGTGGATATTAACTATTAAAAATGATATCTTGAAAGAGACACATTGCAAAAAGTTAGTAAATTAGGATTTTCAACTCTATTTCAATGCGAGTTGTATCACTGCAGCGTGAGTAGGTGAACGTTGGGGCTTATTATTGAGAAATGTGCCTTTTTTTTTGTTTTAGCATACAAAAAAAATCTCTTGTATAACCCGCAGGCCTGATTTGTTAATGAAAAAAGTTGTAAACCCATGGGTTATACGTGTAAAATTACGGTACATTACAAAATCTGACCAGAACAAGATATAAGAATTACATATCGCTGTCATAGTAAAGAAAGATACTCATCAAGTTTTCTGCTTCGATTCAGTTGCTATTTTTTGATGCATAATTTTGCAGTCGATATAGTTAATGGCAATATTACGGTAGAATTATACTTGCCCATTTTGCTTTGATCTATTTAGTGATATTATTCATTCATATTCATTTGCACAGATTTTAAGGTGATTCGTATTCTATAAATTTGTAATGATGAAAACTTTTGGAAGGTTAACCACTGAGAACTGAAAAATTCTTCCATAAGACTTATGAATGATGCTCGACAACTGGAATAAATGTGCCCAGTTAACGTACTGTAATTCATTTCATTGGTTCATTTGTACATAAGTCATAAATATTCTTCAGCTCATTCATGATTGTGTAGATAATCATTTGCACCTTACAATTAAAGTTGCTCTATTCTGTCACTGATGCCATTATATTTTGAGGTACGTACTGTTCGCATGTAGACATAAGTTGCAATTCACACATCCCCAGTCTGAGCACTTCACCCGTGGAGTTTTAAATTCACTGTTTAAAGTTCCTCTACCAATCATAAGTGGATTTACAGCTCTACTTCTGTACATTTAGTCACACTGCTAATGACTTGGGTTTTCATTTAACATTAAATGTTGTACACCAGTGATGTGATGGTGTAGTTCCCCGATCCAAGATATTTGCATTGTCCATTCAATAAATTGTGACATACAATTGAATAATCAACTGCCCCCTCCCCCCCTTGTGTCGTCTTCAGTGATTTTGTATTCACATTTTTACGTATGCACTACAGTGTGAATAAAGTGTTGTACAAAATTGGCTTACGTAGTTGCTGACTGTTAGTTGAAATAGTTTATTAGTTTTAGGCATTTTTGACGCCATTGAAATGGGTAAAAATGTTGTTTACCCATGACTTTTCATGTATCCAATTATTCATATCCTCAGGTTTGCATTATTACTGCTGGTGAACTTTCGACAGTGGCACAATGGCACCCACAATGGAAATTCTTGGATAAACAACAATTTTATCTATTTTAATCGTGCGAAAAATGCCTAAAACTATTCATACATCGCCACGGCTAGATGCATGTAAACCATCATTAAAATAGTTTGTGAAATGCCTTTAATTTGTTAGTTTTACTTGTCTCCTAAAATACTTACCTTTCTAATTTAAGTTGTTTTCGTTTGGAAAATGTGCTCCATGCATTTGCCCAACTTTAACCCTAAAACTTGAAGGCAACGAACGTATCGGCTCCCCACCAGTGGTCCCATATTATATGGCTCATTGACGCCGTACCATTGATCCCCTCTTTTATTTCTGGGCACAGCAAGAAGCAGAAGTCTCTGCTCTGCGTTAATCCTAAGACATGTCTCTAACATGTGTACTTTGTGCAGGCGTGCTATAGCCAGGAGATCGGCACTCTTTGCAGCAAGTGTAGAAGTGCGATTTCCGCAATAACTCCTGTGAAACTTGTAAATCGTGTTTCAAAGAGGATTTTTGTGAAGTTTGCGACTATAATTTTGAAAAAGTTTAAGGAAGAGCTCAGAGAGAAAACGGGAACAATGGGCCGTGAAGCGTTCGAACTAAGTAGATTCGGCCTCCAGTTCTGTGGCTAGTTCTTGGATACTCGCCTCGGTAAAGATTTTGGGCTGGGTGATTCAGAATTTTTGTCGAGTAAATCCCTGTCTGAGGTATGTGCTGATTTGAACATTATTTAAATTCTACAAACAACATTTCGCCTCAAAATTCGAACAGCTTTCAAGATATTCATTTACTCGCTTTCAAAAAATTATTTTAGCGTTAAACTAATAATTTACTAGTTGATTAACCTATTAAATTTACAAACACTGCGTTCAAAACATACATTTACTAGCACGCTACAAATTTATAATCGTCTTCAACACTTAACACGTTTACTAATTGCTAACAAGGATTCTATTTGCCATGAAAATGTGCATTACCTAACTTTTAGCATTCTCCTTCTCGTGCTACTGTTTGATTTAGAGTGTGAAGATATCCTTACGCAGCCTACTGCCCAGCCTCCATCGTATATAAACTCGGACGGAACGGACCGCATCATCTTTTCTTCTTTAACCACCTTCCTGTGCGGTTGTGCTGTTTGTGTTCCCTACGATTCCGTTGCAGAAGAATGCCTCGTGCCAAAGGTGCACCCATTGGTTCACCCGGAACCATTGGTTTACACGGCGTTCTCCCATTCTTCTGTTCCTCTGGACTTGGCCTTGACCTAAATTCGGGACAGGACTCTTTAGGACCTACGCTTCCGCTCCCGAATCCGTTCCTGTGCGGTTCCACAATTCTGGCCGTTCCACCTCCCGTCGATACTGCGCTTACCTCCCCTATTCCGTGCGGGTCGACAGCCGTGCCCAGATACCGATTTGCGCTCCCGCAGGGAAGATTTGTTCCGTGCTAAAGAACGCTATGCTAGACTTACATTACAGGTTAAGGCACGGAAGGCGGCTGCCAAGAAAGCAGCTTCCTCCTTGGTATGCCCTTTTGACTTGTCTTCACGATCTTCCCTACCTTCCGTTACATCTCGTTAATATGCCTTTTAAATACAACTGTGACTACCGGTTGCCGGTGTTTTCGATATTCGCACTTTTAAGAGGAACCAGCCGGATGTCCCTTAACCTTCCTCTTACACGGCGTCATGGGTAGCCTCTTCAGCTAAGAAACCCGCATCACCCCTGCCTAAAGATGGCGATTAAGATTTGTACGTAGTTTGCACCGGCCAGTGACACCGCAAATCTTACTCTACACCTTTTTTTTTTTTGGGGGGGGGGGTCAACAACGCAGAACTTAGGAAAAGAGAGAGAAATGAGACTAGATAATGTAATCCTTGCAATCCTATCCATCAGCCCTTTGCTGAAGCTAATTTCAGCCGTGATAATTTTTATACACCTACTTCATAACTTCATTGAAAGAACAAAATGTTATAATAGCCTTCTCTGTTGGGAAAATAGGGACGTGTCCAACATTGGTCGCTTCCATGCTTCAAGCAACAATGCTAGTGATGCATGTGACACATGGGCACGTGTCTTGTGTTGTTGAGTGCAGTGTGTTTGAGGACAGCACGACGTCAAGATGTAACTACCGTAAATCGGCTAATAAATGCGCTGGCATTGCTAATGCCCACCCCCCCAAAATACCTTTAGGTCAGAAATCGTGTAGTAGCCTTATTAACGCCCCCCCCCCCCCCACCCAATCTGTATTTTTTAGTGAATCGTAAAATTGACAAAGTTTACCGAAATCAACGTTTCATCTCCTTAAATCTTGGTTGTTCTGCAGCAAAATTAACGAAATATTCATAACTTTAACGAAATCAACATTTAATCCAACACGATTCATGGGCGCATTTGTAATCACGGAAAAGTCGGCAATATTAGGCCTACGCGATTGATCATTGATGTGCGTAATATGGCTCAAGTCTAGCGAAAACGCTTTACCTTTTTCTCATTTATTCTCAAATTTAGTTTATTAAATCATCCGATTTCCAATATCTAACCTAATTCAAAGCTAAAATTAATTTCTAACCATCACCAACCTCCAAAACAGACACGTGATTCACAACCGGAAAACGCCAAGCACAGTCACGTCATAACGGACGCGATGGACTGGATGTTTCAAGTGCTTCCCGAGACTGGGCGCGTAGAACCTCGGCGTCCACTACTGAGGCTCCTCGGGTGCAGACCTACGCGTCCACTTTCGCCGAAACTTCCGTCTTGGACGACAATATATAACTGTATGGTGATAAATGAGTCAACACGCGTTTCACGGTGGTGAATCATGTCTGTTTTGGATGTTTGTGATGGTTAGAAATTAATTTTAGCTTTGAATTAGGTTAGATATTGGAAGGAGGATGATCTAATAAACTAAATTTGAGAATAAATGAGAAAAAGGTATAGTGGTTTCGCTAGACTGAAGCCATATTACGCACATCAATGATCGGTCGCGTAGGCTAATATTGCCGACTTTTCCGTGATTACAAATGCAACCGTGAATCGTGTTGGATTAAATGTTGATTTCGTTAAATTTATGAATATTTTCTTTAATTTTGCCGCAGAACAACCAAGATTTAAAGGGTTACAACGTTGATTTTGATAAGCTTTTATTCAATTTTACGATTCACTAAAAAAAAAGATTTCATTAATGCTAGATTGAACCCAGATCACGCACGTGAATAATCAACTTTACCATTATGGATTTAGGCCTAAACGGCCACCTCCAAAAATACGTTAAGGTCAGAAATCTTGTTTTAGCTTTGTTAACCCCCCTCCACTTTTTTATCGAATTAATTTTAGTCGCCCATGGGCGTTTAATAGGCGATTTACGGTAAGTGTAGGTTTAGCTAGGGACTAGCTTATGCTGCGTTACGTGAAGAGGGGACTAAAGCAAGATCCACGAAGTATAAGTGCTAAAAGCAGCAAGGAACTAGTCATCGCCAGATGACTGCCTGACGTTCCAAGACACAGCGTGACCGCCATGTAAGTTGTCACGACAATATCCTTCACGCTAAGCTATCTATTCGCAATCTGCACCTGTGTTGTATTTATGATCGAGGCTTCTTCATTCCCCACATCATAAATACAACAGAGGTGTGGATTGTGAACAGATAGCGTAGCGTGAAGGATATTGTCGTGACAACTTATATGGCGGTCATGCTGTGTCTTGGAGCATCAAGCAGTTATCTGGCGATGATCAGTTCCTTGCTGCTTTAGCGCTTATGCTTCGTGGGTCTTGCTTTACTCCCCTCTCCACATAACACAGCCTAAGCTACGTTCCTAGCTAAACCTACACTTAGTTGCATCTTGACGCCATGCTGTCCTCAAACAAACTGCACTCAACAAGACAAGACATGTGCCCGTGTGTCACATGCAACACTAGCATTCTTGCTTGAATCCTGGACGCGACCAATGTTGGACACGTCCCTATTTTCCCAACATTCTCAGCTTGTCGAGTAGGGAGACAGAAATACTCGCCGGTAATGAATTGCTTCTCGCCCCCTGGCCAGTGTTCAGTCTCCATCTTTGCCCTCGCCAGTGCCGAGCTTTCTCACCACCCGGACTCAATTCCGTTGCCCTATATTACGGAACCTGATGACCAGCTCTCCTTGTTTGGTGACGACGACCATGCATCCAATGGATCCCACGATCGACCTCCTGCGAACCACGATTCCCCCTTTCTGGGAGACCCGAATCCATTTGGCATTCCACTGCCAAACTTACTCAAAGTTAAAGTCTGAGTAAACAGAGGACTATGTATGGGTTTTGGTTTTGGTCTTCGCAACCAACTCCCTCATCTGCACCCTGTCTTAGGACAATCAACGACTCTTCTTACGACGTTGCTTCACACTGGCAGTGTTCTCCTAGGGAACCCCGCTGGAACTGGATAAGGATCCGCTGCCTCCGCGGCCCGGATGAGAAACCGCGTTTTCTAATTGACGTTCAAAGGCATCAATTACCTGTGAATTTTAGCATTCTTCTCCGAAGTATGCATTCTTCTCTAGAGGTTTGACGTTGAACGGTGTGCCAGCTCCGTAATCCAACCGCACATGTGCGCATGCGCAGTCTTCCGATATAGGCTGCCACCATAACTGATTGTCATCCTCTTGTTCTCTAGCCTGCGCCGCTTGCGCACTCTCCCGCTTTTTCTCTCCAAGTTATTTGCTTCCAGCATCGTTTCTCCCAGTCCTGTTTTTCAAGAATTTGGACAGTTAACGTGCGTTCAACTGACCTGCGCCATGACAAAATCGATAAACCTTCGTAGGACGCTTTATATCCCTGTCCGTTTTTTCGTTAGTCAGTTTTCCTGTTTTCGGACAGCCATCGCACGCTGAAGCAAACCACGCCACGTGATTTCAAGCCAACAGTAAAATTATTTAACAACCAATTCAACACCAACGCAAGATCAAGCAAAGCGCCCGTTTTTTTCCTTTTTTCGGACAGTCAGCGCTCACTCAAGTGGACTATGCCTTGCTCGCTCCAGAAAAACAAAGACTGACGCCCCACTGCCAAGCAACAAGCAACAGTCGACTTTCTGCAGTCCGATTTTCAAGATCACGGATAGCCAGCGCACGCTCAAGCGGACGACGCTATGGCTCGTTCTAATGAAACGCCGACTGATTCTGCAGCCAATATGGTCGCCCCATCGCCTCGCAGTCCGTCGATCCGAATATTGTTGTCTGTCTGCCAATTCAAGTTTCTTTGTTTGCCAAATATATTAACCTGATAATTTAGCAGTACATTGTCCTCAATGTCTCCCTGGAGGTTTTTAAGTTGCTTGTAGCCGTCTGCTTGCATGACCCACTGTGCATGCGCAGCCCTCTCTATATAAGCGAGAACATGGTCGGTCTCGGCATTAATTTTCCTCCAGAGGTTCCTACGCGTCACCTCGTCTCCTTTCGCCCAGGAATTTGGATTTTTGTTTTCGCTCATCTCTTTACGATGGAAGGCGCCTTTCGCTCATCGCCCCGACCGCGGATGCTGTGCTCTCTCCTGCTGCTCCTCCGACCGTCCGCGATGACCACTGCGCGCCCAGCTTATACTGGGACGTGCATGTCGTCAATGACGTAGATGACTCTCCGTTGCAAGACGACCAGCGCACGCCGCTGCCTCCCGACGTCACGGCCTTGGAAGAAGACTTACGGCAAGCCAAGGCGCTTTTCCGGGACGCCAAAAGGAAGCTCCGTCAGGCCGCATCCTCTCAAATTGGCCTTTCAACCGCCAATTTTCGGCTCGATCTTCGCCCACGAATTTGGTATTTTGTTTTCGCTCATCAGCATTACTATGGCTACCGCCAATGATGACCTCCTTTCGCTCATCGCTTCGGCTTCGGATGCTGTGCTCCCCCCCCCCCCCCCGGCCTGTTCACGACAACCGCTGGGTGGCCGGCTTAGAACCGGTATGCCCATGTCGCCAACGACGAAGTTGACTCTCTGCTTCTAGACGTCTAACGTTCTACGCCTCTTCCCAACCTCTCGGCCTTGGAAGAAGATTTACGGGAAGCCAAAACGCTCTTCTTTCGTCCACGAATCTGGTTTCACTCCTTTCACCCACCACCATCATGGCCGTGTTTTAACTGCTTCACCGCTGCCCGCCTGCTATGATCGCTGGGCGGCCGACTTAGACCGGGTTGCCTATGTCGCCAACAAAAAAGATGACTCTCCGTTTCAAGATGGCCAAGCCACTCCACTTCCTCCAGCCCTCTTGGCCTTGGAAGATGATCGACGGCCAGTCAAAGCACTCTTCTTTTGCTCATGAATTTTGTTTTCATTTCTTTCGCCCATCACCATCATGGCTGTGCTCTGAACATCTTTTCTGCCGCTGCCCGCGTCGTGTGCTGAACAACCGGCTTACACCGGGATCCCTACATCGCCATCAACAAAGGGCTTTCCGCTTCAAGACGGTTGCCGCCGTCCCTACGGTCATCGCTTCCCAAGTGATCGCTGATCTTTGTCTCAAGCTGGCGTCCCGACGACAGCTCTTCTGCTACTTTGAACCCGAGGATTTCCTGTCCTGCCGGTGCAAACTATCGTTCCCTTTCGCCCATCTGCTCGCTCTTCCTGACGACTACCACGCCTCTGTCTGACCTTCAAGTCTCCTTTCGCTCATTACCTCACCTACGGATTGATGCTCCTGACTTCAACCGCTTGACGACCGCTAGGTGGCCGGCCTCGTCCGGCTAGCCTACGTCGCCAACGGCAAACTGTTTCCTGCTTCATGTTACCTACGCACTCTAACCCGGCCCCAGCGACCTGCGGGTTAATTCACAGCAACCATCACCACTCCGTGGGCTTCTCTTACCGCCTACTCGTCTTCCTTACGACCATCGTTTTTCCTCACGCCGTCGCCTCGTCGCGCGCCTTGTGCTCAGGCTTTGGGATTAGTACCTTTCGCTCATCTTCTTCACATCGGATGTTGCCACGATGTCTTACATCTCGCCTCTCTTTTGCTCATCGCTCTGTCCACGGGTGCTGTGCTCTTCCCTGCCGCTCCGCCATCCGTCCACGTCGACCACTGGTCAGCCGGCGTAGTCCGGGTTGCCCATGTCGCCATCTATAGAAGTGTCTTTCTGCCAGAAGACGTCCAGCTCGTTCCGCCACCTATCCCCACTTCAAGGTGGAGACACTGGAGTCCATCTGCCTCTCCAAACAGAACGACTGGACAATTTCCATAGATCTAGAGGATGCATACCTTCATGTTCCACTTCACCCATCCTCAACGAAATTCTTCCAGTTCATCTACGACGGCCAAGTTTATGAATTCCGCTGTCTACCTTTCAGCTTGAACGCAGCTCCAAGAATTTTCACCATGGTCTGAAAACCAATCCTGGCTCACCTTCACCAACAGCAAATCAAAGGAAGCGCATACCTCGACGATTGCCATCAGCCCTCCGTGAAACTTCACGTCTCGAGTGAAAATCAAGACAACAGTTGCTGTCTGCTGCTGCTCGTCTCATTTGTAGCTAAAACCTACGTTTTTAGTAAACCAAGGCGAAGCCATTTGCACCTCTTGCTGATTGTTTTGACCGTGGCTGACCCCAAGTCTCGAGCGAAAAACAAGTCAACAGTTGCTGTCTACTGCTAATCGTCTCACTCGTGGCTAAAACCCACGTTTTGAGTGAAGAACCAAGACAGAAGCCGTTTGCACCTTTGGCTGCTTGTCTCGACCATGGCTGACCTCACGTCTCGAGTAAAATCAAGACAGCAGTTGCCGTCCACTCTGATTCTCGGCTCATCCGTGGCTAAAATCCATGCTTCAGAATGAAGAGTCAAGTCGGATGACGTTTTCACCTCTTGCACCTTGTCTCGACCGTGGCTTACGCCACATCTCGTGCAGAAATCATAACATCTGTAGCAACTCACTCCAGTGCTTGTCTCAAACCTGGCTAAATCCCATGTTTTGAGTGAAGAGTCAAAATGGATGATGCTCTCTCCTCTTCCAGAATCTCGACCATGGCTGACCCCACTAATCGGGTGAAGATTAAGACGACCATGGCTGTCGACACCAACGCTCGTCTCATTTGTAACTACAACCGACGAATTGAGTGAAGTTCTCAAGACAGACAATGTCTTCATCTCAGGCCGCTCGTCTCGACCATGACCAACCCCACACCACGAATGAAGACCAAACGATTGTGGCAATCCACACTGATTTTCGTCTCGATCGTGGCTAACCCCACATCTCGAGTGAAAAGCAACAACCGTCACTTTCAACATCAAGACTTGTCTCACTCGTGGCTAAAAACCCACGTTTACAGCAAAGCCTCAAGACGAACGTAGTTTTCTCCTCTGACAGCTCGTCTCCACCGTGCCTAACCCAAATCCACAAATACTTCGGAAAGCCGAAGAAAGTCAAAGCCTCTTCCTTCTAATAGCTCCCCCTTGGCCGTCGGCACCATGGTTTCCACACCTACTATCCCTCTTAAGTCGACACTCCAAGAACCCTCCCTCTTCTTCCAGATACAAAAGGGCTTTAAACTTAACCTAAACCTTCATGTGTGGCTACTATCATCAAACTCCTGAAGAAGGCTGGAATTCATCAAGATGATGCCACCCGAATCGCTTCAAAAGCCACCAGAGAACCAACAAACAGAATGTATGACAGCCACTGATCCAAATGGTTTCATTGGTGTTTCACAAGGCAAGTCAATCCAATCAATCCCTCTCTACCCGAACCTTTAAGATTCTTCACTGACCTTTTCGACATCGACAAACTCATAGGCTCAACGATCCTTGTCTACCACTCAGCCCTAAACTCGGTATTCAAGGCAACAGACAAGACCACCCTTCTCGATGATTACCGAATTTCTGTTCTTCTCCGCCCCTTTGAAAATGACCGCCCAACAACGAGAAGACTTGTCACAGACTGGGAGTTGTCAATCGTCCTACAGTCCCTAATGGAAGCCCCTACGAACCAATGCAAGACAGCTCCCTTCACTTCCTTACCAGGGAAACTGTCTTCCTTGTCACAGTCGCAGCAAGTGCCCGCTGTTCCGAAATCCAAGCCCTATCAGCCTACTGCATCTCTGGTCCAAACTTCTCTTCAGTAACCCTTCACCCAAGAGCAGGATTTCGAGCCAAGACTCAGAAACCATCCGAACCACCAAAACCCATAACCTTCCCAGCCCTCTCAACCTTGACAGGTGACGAGCCGGAACGTTTACTAGGTCCAATCCGAGCTCTCCGTTTGTACCTCACAAGAACTCAACACGAAGACATCCGTAGGGGCAGAAATCAACTTTTCCTACCGGTAGACCTCCAAACAGGAGAACCTCAGCCATGTTCTCTCGGTGGATAAAGAAAACCATCGACGTTGCAAAAGCCAACCTAAGCAGGGAAAGAGCAACAGCACACGAGGTCAGAGCGATTTCTACATCATGGGCACTCCTCAAAGCCATCCCATTAGAAGAGATTAAAGAAGCCGCATCCTGACGTCGCTCAACGAAGTCCTCCTCCCGCTACCAGAGGGACATGTCAAGAGAAGAAAAGGGACTACACCGGATGGGACCAATCGTCGCAGCCAGAACTGTGGTCAAGCCCCCTTAAGCACTCAGAACGAAGCAGAAGCAAGCCATTCCAGATGGAAACAAGCCATCCATAGAAGGAAGCCAGAACCCTCAAAAACAACGATCCTTTTCAGGGTCACCAAACCCTACGAGAGAGATCCAACCTCCTGTTTCAACATCCTGTTCTGAATAAAGTGCAAATTTTGGGGAAAGCCTGCTTGTATCCCGGGGCGCCCCGTCAGATTGGTGCCCGCCATCACGTTTGACGAGGTCTACTGATAATGCTAAATTATTAGGTTAATGTGTTTGGCAAACAAAGAAAGAACATTTTGCAGGCCCCCCAGCCAGGCCGGCTAAAAATGGTTTCTTTTTTGCCTAAAACATACTTAACCAGAGCCCGGCCTACCTCCCCTCTCGAGTAACCGCCTGTTCTCGCTTATATAGAGAGGGCTGCGCATGCGCAGTGGGTCATGCAAGCAGGCGGCTACAAGCAACTTAAAAACCTCCAGGGAAACATTAATTGAGGACAATGTAATGCTAAATTATCGGGTTAAGTATGTTTTAGGCAAAAAAGAAACCATTTTTAGCCGGCCTAACTGGGGCCGGCAAAATGTTCTTTCTTCTTCTGCAATTGCCTCAAACCCTTGCCGTCTGGCTCACGTTGATGGATTGCTCAAAGCCGCTTGTCTGCTATACTTCTGGCCAACCAATGTACTGCCTGCTGCTACGTGCGTGTTGCTACGCATGTTTTCTTCTCATCACATTTCACCTACTGTTTTTCTTCTGCATCACCTGTTTCGAAAGCCGCATTCGAAGATTGTCTTCGCCATGATAAGTTTGTTTTCGGTTGATTCCGACAACGAAGGAGACCGTAGCTAAAAAAAAAAAAACTCAACAACAGACAAGCCACCATCATCGTCACACTGCCATTCCTTCACTCAAGACTGGATTACCAACTCGTCCTCATCGTCTCTGTCCTGTCTTCAAACAACAGTCCGTTCTTTTCTCCTGTTCCTGTCCTGATTTCATGCAGTCCGGTTTTCAGGTTCTCGGACAGCCAGCGCACGCTCAAGCTGACTACACCATGGCCCGTTCCCGTGAAATGACTACTGATCCTACGTCCAAAATGGCTGCCCCATCGCCTCACTGTCCGTCGTCCGTTGATGGTATTCAATTTTTTTCTTCAATTTAGAAGGCCAAGAAAATGAAGCATTATCACTGATCGTCCTCTTTGAAGACGCTTCAATCTCTATCCGAAATTCCTCTTGGTTTTTCAGCATGCTCATCCATAAACCCAGGCTGTGTTTCACACAAACATCAATTTTTGTCCTTATCTCAAGCTCACGCCGTAATCAACCGTGTTGTACAGTAATTCAAGTACAAGTCAACAACTAACAAGCCACATCATCATCATACGTCCGTTCCTTCACTCAAGATTGGACAACCAACTCTTTCTGCCTTAACCATGTTTCTTCATTCCCATTCGAGTTTTCAATCTTCGGACCACCATCCAAGATGGTCGTTCCTTCGTCCTGAAGCCCTTCACCAGTCGCATATGCTCTTCAATATTGTGGACTGCCCTTCACACGAACCTAACCTTCACACGATCTACCTCTGTCCTCAAGTCAAGCACAAGCATTTCTTGATCATGCTGTCCGGCCCAGCCTTGTTTTTACAGCAGCATTTTTCTTTGCCCTAAGAAGTCGGGAGGATCCCGGCTTATTTTCAATCTTCGACCCCTCAATCAGTTCATAAGAAATCCTCATTTTCAGATGGAAACAGTCGACTAGATCCTCCACTCGCTGCTTCCCCTCGACTGGACGATTTCTTTAGATCTTGCGGACGCATATCTCCCCATTCCGCTTCATGCCTCTGTCCGGCACCTCTTCCGTTTCATTTTCAACGGTTCTGTCTAAAAGTTCTTTTGCCTTCCGTTCGGCTTAAAAGCTGCTCCCCTCATCTTCACCCTCGTACTGCGACCAGTGCTCGCCTTTCTACATCAACACGGCATCCGAATCCATGCTTTCCTTGATGATTGGCTGCTACCTTATCAAGATCGTTTCGCTCTTCTCACCAATCTACAGGTCATCATGTCTCTTTTAGCCTGGCTAAGCTTTGGTATCATCGCCCCCAAGTCTCACTACCAGCCATCCCAAGCACTCATGTTCCGTCTCCCGAACGCATCTCCAACCTCCTCACTTCGGTTCGGCCCTTCCTAAAACTCCCTCAATGACCTCAACTCCTTAATTGGAACGATCGATTCCCTTGCGGACCTTGTTCCCTGCGGCAAGTGGATGGCCCGCCAGTTCCATTACTTCCAGATGGACGAATGGGAGGGGACCTTCATTCTTGCCCCCTCTTTCCGTCAAGACCGCTCAGACATAATTTCCCATTTACTACCCTGAATTCGTGTCTGGACGTCCTCCACCTAACCATGGCAGTCCCTCGCCCACGAGCCACCTCCAGATCTACACTTATTCACGGACGCATCCCTCACTGATTGGGGGGGGGGGGGGGCTCACATTGGCAATGCCACGCTTTTCGGGACCTGGGAACCCGGAACCAGCGATCATATCAATATTCTCGAGCTTCGAGCAGTCCTCCTCGGCCTGGATCACTTCTGCCACCTAGTAACAAACCATGTAGTACAGATCCATGTAGACAACACCACTGCGGTTGCATACCTCCGGAAGGGGGGGGGGGGGCACACTATCACGTTCTCCATGTCCTGACATCCGACATCTTTCGTCTGTGCATCAGCCTTCGAACGCGCCTGCTTCCTCTACATATTCCAGGCAGTCGCAATATCATTGCCGATTCTCTCTCCCGCTACTCCTCCGCAAGATCGGGACCACCACCGGGATGTTTGTGATAGTCGCTCCGGATTGGCTGGCATCAGCATGGTTCCCTGCGCTCCTCGATCTCCTCATCGATCTGCCACACCAGATTCGGCTCCTACCAGACCTATTGACACAGAACGGAACCGTCCACCATCTGCATCCGTATTCCCTGCGGCTACACGGGTGGCTACTATCATCCGACTCCTCGAAACGTCGGGGAGTTTCTTCGGAACAGGCCATCCACACTTCCACAACAAAGATCTACGACAGTTACCGGCGAAGGTGGTTTTATTGGTGTCTCTCTCAACAAGTTGATCTAGTCAGTCCCTCTGTACCAGAACTCTTCCGGTTCCTAAATTTTCTCTTTGACGATGGCCTCCGTGGTTCCACCATCTTAGTATACCGTTCCGCCTTGAACGCAGTCTTTAAGACAGCAGGGCAGATTGGCCTTATTGGTGACTTTCGGATCACATCTCTTATCCCCTTATTTATGATTGATCGCCCTTGGATCCATCGACTCTTCCCAGACTGGGACCTTTCCATCGTCCTCAATGCTCTCCTTGGCCTTTCTTACGAACCATTGTCTGCCTGTCCGCTTAGTTACCTTACTCGAAAGACGGTATTTCTCATTGCCCTGGCCACCTGCCTCTGCTGCAGTGAACTACAAGCTCTTTCTGCTACGGCGGCGAACTGTTTCTTTTTGACTACTATTCCGGTGTCACCATGTCTCCCCGTGCTTCCTTTCGGGCAAAGATTCAGAAACCCGACGAATGTTCTACTCCCTTAATCGTTCCTGTCCTTACCAATATCCTTGGGGATGACCAGGAACGGACACTGTGCCCCGTCCAAGCGCTTTGGTTTTACCTCAAGGCATCTAAACCACTTCGTTGCGGGCGCACCCAACTGTTTTTGCCGTTTGCCTCCCGGAACGGCGAGACTACCACACGCATGACTTTGACCTGGACCATTACTGTCATCCTGCAAGCCTACACTGCACTCGACATCAACTGTGCCGGCCTAGGTATCCGTGTCACTGCCCATGAGCTTCGGGCTATATCTGCTTCCTGGGCACATTATAGCAATGTTCCAATCACAGAGATTAAAGAGACTGTCTCATGGCGCAGTCCGATAGTGTTAACATCGCACTACCTTTGGGATATTTCCCACCACGCTGAAGGATTATACAGAATTGGACCATTCGTCGCTGCTCGTTGAATGCCTTAACTACCCCCTTAAGCACCTTTATATCGCTGTGCGAAGTTTATCTTTTTGGGGAACTACCCGCTACCCTAGGGGGGCTTTGTTCAGATGGCGCCTGGTACCTTCGACTAAGTCTGTGGAATTGGGTAACGTATATTTTCATGGTAACTAGAAACTTTAAAATACCAGTAATACCTATTTGATTTTGGTTTCTATTGCGTTCTGAATGTACATTACCTTCTTCCCACCCTCCTCCCCTCTTGTCGCCATCAGGGCACATTAGTGGTTGAAAAGATGATGCGGACCGTTCCGTCCGAGTTTATGTACGGTAGTGGCGCGGAAGGATATCTTCACACTCTCTCTAGGCAATGCATATTTTCAGAAGGCAATAGAAACCCAAATCAACCAGGTATTACTGGTATTTTGGAGTTTCTCAACAACTCGCCCATTTAAATAATTAAATACCAAGAAGCTTACTAATTAACTAACAGTAGTAGCGTTCGACAACACACCATGCAGAAATGGACGTGGCAAAAAATGCAATAAACAAGATTTCCTGTTATGAAACTGGACACCAACAATTGTGCGTACGGCACTACAGCCATTTCAGGCTTAATTCAATAAAACCTCTGCATTGCGGAGGACATGATCTATGAAAAATCATTCATGGAATGTTCATAATACGTAAGATTAAAATACAAAATATCAATTACAAAATTACTAATTCTAACTTCCGGCAGGAACTAGAAATTACCAGAATCGCCTCAATCTGTACGAAAACAGCAACAAAGTTAGAAAAATGTCAAATTCATCCTTACGGACGACTAAACTACTTGCCAAATAGTCAAATTCGCTTACCATCAAGACTGTAGCTGGAGCCTAGACAGGTAAGAGAAACTTAAAATTTTAAATCTAACTAATTCCACACTTATGTCACCATTGTAAAGAAAGCCTACTCTAAACTGGAACAAGTAGCAAGCATGACTGCCAGGGGAAGAGACATTTATTACAGTGCAACATTCGTATTTACGGTTGCATAACTAGTCAGCTGATAACCAGCTGACCAACGGTTCAAGCTATACAAGAGAAAGGGGTGTGCGATGCATCTGAGGTTAGTCACAGATGACGTCACACATGACCATTCAGCTGTGACGTGGTGGGAGGGAAACATACACTACACAAAGTAGGTTAGTTTGGTTTAAAACTATATGTGTTTAGCTGAAACATGGATTCTAGCACTTCAATTTATTTACCGAATCCCTGATCCAAGGTCGCACGCTCCGTCAAATGACTACACTAGAATAAACAACATAAGTTAACACAACTTAAACACACCCTAACAAGATAGCCAATAAAATCCTCACGAAGTCACAACCAAAAGGCCATGCTTCAGTCAACCCAACACCTGAAACACCAAAGCCAACTGATTTTACCACAGAAACCGGTGCTCTTGCTTACTGTCTGGGTCTGCTACACATGATAGCAAGTGTATATGGATTTGATGATAGGAAACCAGCTCCACCACGAAATTCCCACAAAGCAATCCTTTTGCACACGCTCACTTACGAGGCACCACTTCACTGCGCACAAGGACATACCTTCTACACAAACGCTACAAGACGGCCACTCACCGCCGAAGAGATAATCCATTTCAAACTGTCGATGGCAAAACTGTAAACCTTCAACCAACGAATGAGTAGGGAAGACTTGGGGAAGACACACGAGTGACCAGGGGAACTGAAACAGTAACACACCTGTAGCAATGCAAAATTTAACCAACGAGCGCAACCTACACAGCGAAGATTTGCCAGAGTCCAGCAATGGAAGCTCCTGGATCGTCGGAGAAGCCTTAATCCAGACAGCAATGCCCCGGCGCTGAGATTTGAGCTTCTTACAAACGATATAATGTTGCGTGGAAGGCTCCACATCACACATGTGGCAGATGGGGGAATCAACCCATCTGTACCGGTGCTGATGAGCTCACAGCAATGAATGGCCTGTGTGGACCCTTCAGAGCAATTTGGCTTCCCACAGACAAAGCTTGTCGAGGTTAGCCCAAGTGGCACAAACAGAATGGACGCGAAACAACGTCAGTCCTGAATGTATACTGCACCACTCCTTTTGCCATTCCTGCAAAAAACCACCCTTGCAGAACCGGATGCCTAGAGCTGACTGAGAGGAGGAGAGTTACGTAGCAACCTCTTGAAGAGCTGCCTCCTTTGCCAGTCCATCAGCTTGCTCATTCCCTTCGACCCCACCGTGCACCTTAACCCACCTCAGAGCGACCGTGCTGTTTTGCATGGCCATCCAGCACTTCCAGCCGATGGTCAGTAACCTCTTAACAGATTCCACGAGTGCCGCAACTTACGGATACTGGACATCGAGTCCGTGTGATCCGCAAAGAAGGGAAGGCATAAATCCAAGCTGTGTCTAAGGCTACCGAAATGGCCACAAGCTCACAGACAGTGCTGGACGAAGCCGCTGCCAGATGCCGTTTGAGGCTAATTTTCAGAGAAGGCAGGACAACACCTACCCTCCCCTGTTTGTGATTCCCGATGGAACGAGGCATCACAGAAGATGCTGCATTCAACATAAACGTTGTCAAAAGCTTGGGCAATTCTGGGCACCAGGACCAAGTACTCGGAGGTCGAACACAGGCCACATCAAAGGGACAGCGCTGAGAGGCGAGCAGGAGCGTGGTGACACAGTGTCCGGTGAACCCAAGAATTCCGCGCGCTCTATCATTCACTAGTTTATAATCTCACTGGATCCTGCCTACTGGATCGGCAGGATCCCTGCTGAGATTTCTTAAGCAGAGGACCGTGAGAAGCTCATTAGCTCGACATTGCAGTGGTGGTTCATTGCATTCAGCCCACAACGCCTGCACTGGTGTAAACGTCAGACATCCTGAGATGATACGAAGGCACTCATTCACAGGAGTCTGCAGTCCCTTAATGTGCCGCTCAGAACTGCACAGGAAGGGGTGGTGGTAGTCTATGACCAATCGGATGAAGGTTCTGTACGTAGCTAACAACACACCTCCTTTTACAGACTTGTTCTTCACCAGCACCTTAAGGACCTAGGTGCGAGCATGAATCCTGGTCCTGAGCTGCCTAGTGTAAATTCCACTCGAGGCCAGAGTCTAGCAGCACCCCGAGGTACTTGACCGTTGGCTTTGGCCAAATCACTATGTTACCAACAGTGACTGATACTTGTGACTTTTGAACAGCCTTAAAACGAGAAAACACAACCAACTGATACTTGTGACTTTTGAACAGCCTTAAAACGAGAAAACACAACCAACTCAGTTTTAGCCGGCGCCAACAAAAGCCCCCTGTCCATAAGACGTCGGGTCACCACATCCAGAGCCTCCTGCTCACAGTTGGACATCAACTCGATCATCACCAACAAACCAAAGAGCCACATTGTCGGTGTAGCACACGATATTGGCAGAGGCGCCCAGCTCCACAAGGACGTGATTAATGGCTATAGTGAAAAGCCTGCGGCTGAGGCAGCTTCCCTGTGGAAGCCCACGGTCGGTACTAGCCTCTGAAGACCAGTAACTGCTAATTTGCGCACTCCTAAGAGTGCAACGATCATATCAACAGTGAGGCTTGCACCTAGCTGATCGCCACAGTGTCGTATGCAGCTTTTATGTCCAGAAAAATGGCCATGACGACATGGCCATGCACCCACGGTTCTCTAATGCACGAAAGGAGATAGAGAATCTCATCCTGCGCGCTTCTATTCACTCTGTACCCGAACTGAACCATGGCTAGACATTCAAAATATTCCAGGTGCCACTCCAAACACCTAACAAGCATACGCTCGAAAACTTTGCAAAGGCAGGACAAGAGCGCAATCAGCCTATAATTCACTAGATTAGACCTGTAGCTTCCTGCTTTATGGATGGGGACGAGAATTGTATACATCCACGCTGTCGGGACGCCGGCACCATTGAGGATACCCAGAAACAATCCATTGAGGATTAACATGGCACTAAGTGTAAGACCAAGATGTTTGTACGATACGTGATCAATCCTGGGAGTGCTGGCAACTCTACATTTCGAATGGTCTGCCTCATATTCACAGAGGTCCAACGGAGCGTCA
Source organism: Lithobius niger (assembly GCA_023313725.1). Lineage (NCBI taxonomy): Eukaryota > Metazoa > Arthropoda > Chilopoda > Lithobiomorpha > Lithobiidae > Lithobius > Lithobius niger. Next base: position 47,971 of record JAHWFP010215373.1, read on the forward strand.
CCTGTGAGAGAGACAACTTCAGACGAAAAACACAGTGGCTGGATGCCTCCAGGAAGTGCATACACGCTAGTAAATATGTCATTGAAGGCATCTGCCATTTCCTCAGCGCGAAGCACAGCACGGCAGGTCGTTGTGAACCGAGATTCATAGACCCAAGCCTGAATAAATTTTGCATCCTGCTCACGAAGAGCACACCACGCCAAGGCTAAAGACCCCGCTGACCCAACCTGCTTGCAGAGGCGCTCTCCGAAACTGTCCTTGGCTTGCCTAATCAGGTATTCAGATTCTATGACCACACCCTATAAGAGAGCCACTGTTCTTCGCTTGGCGAGCACTTCCATTTCCTATAGGCCGTACAACGATCTCGGACTGCAATGGTGCACAGATGCATCCACCAAACCGCGTGCTGTTTCACACACTGAGACTGATTTCGGGAGCAGTGCCGCGCGTTCCGCATGTTTTCGCTGACCCAATGTTTTTGCCTACCCTTGGTGTGCCGCATTGCGTTCCCGCCAACCGGGTACAGTGCCACTGGAAAGTGATCACTACTGCATTGGTCATCGGACACGCAGAAATTGAGGGCCGTTGCCAACGCCGGTGAACAGGAAAAAATCCAAAACTGACTCCTGCACAGTGTTGTGTTGCCACCTAGCAAAAGTCGGGGTACCGTTTTGCAGAATGCTAAAACCCAAAATGTCTATAGCGCTAGACAACCTGCGCCCCCTGGCATTAACTTTGAGAGATCGCCAATCGTGGTGATGGACATTGAAAGCCCCACTAATGAGACATGGCGGAGGAAATTGCTTAAACCAGGAAACCCAGTATGCTGCAGGTGGGTTACCAGCGGCATGAAGTAAACGAGTAACCCACTGGTCTAGCATCCATATCCGGATTTCAGATGCATCATTGCCATTTACCTGGTGCTGAATGCACACTGAGAGATACGGCACGGACCATTTAATAAAAACACCAAGGGTGCCTTTGAAAAGTAAACTGGTTGGATCAAGCAAATGTCATTCTCGTTGCATCTACACGTCACGAATTAGTAGCATTTTTAACCCAAAATCGTCACTAGAACGATTGTCACGTGACAGCAATAAACTACAAACAGTATTATTTTGAACAGCAAGTAGGAGTTTATTCACGTGCTTGCTGTTAAGATACATTGAAGAATTAATCACTAAATCCTGAAGCTTATTTATAGAATTATAACACCGAACCTTCTTCCACCCTGCACCGAACACAACATAAACTCATCCACATGACACAACGAATTAATGCAAATAAATGCAACGGCCGTCCCCCTCTTGTTTCTTTCTCGATTCTGATTGGTCGACAGTTGATTCGTTTGTAGTGTTAGCCCCCTGTTCCCCGAGATACCCTCAGGAACCAAGCTCGGCGACCCCGGTTGGTTCAGTTGTTTAGGTTTCTGCCTGGAGAGTAATTTGAATGCCATATGTACAGGCAATCGTCTACGATCAAGGGATTATAACGCGACATCTCGCACGACCTACACAATTAGTACATGGAACAGCGTGTTTCTTCGCAACCTGAGTTACTTAGGTCAGTTTTCAAAGGCACCCCAACTTTCAAGCCTGAATGTACGAAATCCGTTTCCAATGCATTCGGTACCTTCCTAAACGACCAAACAAAGCGAACCAAACGCACCACTGTTGGTGACAGTTTGGCTCATTCCCTGCTAATATCCGTGTTGGTGCAGCTTGATTGACATCAAGCATCGTCAGCGATGAATCTGTTTCCGGCAAAACTGTTACCTCGCGCATGCTCAAACCTCTACCCCAGCAAACCCATTCTGAGATGGTTCGCAATTTGGCATTGCTCTCGCCTGGTCACATCTATTAGCCAGGTTTGGTCGCGATGAAGGTATAACGTATCGCATACTCTGTTGAGCTGTGTTGTAGTTTTAGGATGGTGCTGAACGGCTGACACGACATTACGGCGCACGTGCGACGTTAAGTTTGGAGTTAAACTGTCTTTAACAATGTTGCGTTCTGTTCGCTCTGTTCGGTGCTTTAGGAAGGTACTGATTGTAACCTACCATGTTATGGGCCTCCTGAACTCCTAGAATGTCAACTTGCTGCAGAAGTTTATCAACCTCGTCAATCTTGCTCTGCAACTCCCGCGCATTCCAAGTTGCTACAGAATACACCTTGAAAGGTTAAACTGAACTTTAAAAGTTAAGTTCTCTGCACCTTCCCCGAGTCTTCTCCTGACATGAGGATAATTTCACTGGTCTGAGAACTGTCTACACTGAATGAATTGGCAATCTCATCCGTATCTGCAACCTCAACCATGATCGTGTCGGGACTAGAAGTTAGGTTGGATTCAGTGATTACTATTGGGTGTCCTACACTTCCGCACATTCCCTCACTTTCCGCCATACTTTGCGCTAGGACTCCAATTCCGCTACTCTCTTCAGGAGAATTAACGTCTTGCACTATTACATCAGCCTGACTACCGTCTCTTAGTTCTTTGGCGCCCTGTGACGTTGCCCCCCCCCCCTTCGCTTTGCCGGGAGGGTAACCCATGGCCCTTTGTTGCCGTCTTCGTGTCCCGAAACATTATTCGATCTGATTTGCTCAGATTCTGCATTCATCTGGGTACATCGAGTATTTTGCTACAATGCAGTAACGTCTGGGATCTAGTGAGTTGTGGTGGATTGACACGGAGCACTCGTGCTCAAGGCACTGTGCTCCAGCGGCTTGGTCACAGTCTTCCTTTGTTGTTGAACAGAACTACGATCTTCTACCCGTACCGCCCCTGTCGATTGACTGACGCGCTTCTAAGCCTCAATTCTGGCGTTGCGCAGATGGTGACACAGATCTCGTGGAACCCTGTACCCGTCGCAGGCCGCACACGCCAGGCTCGCACACAAGCGCCTGAAATGGCCCACAGCCTGCAGTGAAGGCACCTGGGTGCGCGATCCACTACAGTGACAAGCGCAGGGATACCTCTGACCATTGTGATGTCTGGTACATCTTCTATCGTCGCTGTTTCTTTCAGTTTAAGAGACACCAAACGAACACCCGTCTCACAAACGGTTCGGCTTCGAATCTTCAACTCTTCATAAGCGTGCTACTTTAAGACTCTTATCTCTTCGTAAGCTGCACTCACTTCTGCCGGCGTGATACCATGCGGCAACCAGTGCAGGCGGGCTTGTATCGTCTGATCATGCAGATCATAAAGGCCTATAAGGACACCAGTTTATATATAAATGCGCCTTTAACAACTTTTGTTTTACAGTAGTAGTCCTCAGCACAATCTCGAAAGCATGCCCCGCACACAGAGAACATACTGCTGTCATTTCACCTGCTCCAACAACACTCTACGGCTAGGTTTGCGTAACCGGGTACGGACACCCCACCAGTCCACATACCATCACAACAGAGCGTGGCATTTGTACGTGTGGGTTTTCATCTTCATCCCACTCTGGTATTTTTCCACCACTAACTGCCGTGCTGAAGAGTTTCTGCACGGTCTGAAGAACTCCCCTTCTTTCCTCTTCTCTTTCGTTGTGCAGTCCCTCTTGAGGCCCATCGCTTTGTCTTTGACGGCTGCCAGTTTCTTCCCTCTGATCTTCCATGTTAACATCAACTCCAATGTTCGTACTCACTCCTTATATCCGAATATCTTGCTCTGAAACGCCCATTTTCTTTGCTTCCAGCATTACCGCTGCGAATGTTTCATCAGAGTTGACCCTAGTATTAACATCACTACCTTTTATCTGCTTTTTCTTTAGCAATTCCCGCAGGAGAGCATCTACCTTTTCCGCCATCTTACAAACCCATCCACCGATTCCATCTTTTTACCCATCAACAATCAAATTTTTAGCAAAGACTTAACATGTGTATGAAGATTGGATCTGGAGTTTGCTGAGTGGCATTATTCTGTAATTAAAACAATTAATGATGCTTTGTTTGCAAAACAAAACAACTGATGATGCTTTGTTTGCGAAACACGAGTCGAGGAAAACAGGAATCGGTTGCACATATGTTGTTGGATTACTTGACACTCAGTGATGAGGACCGTAATGACCTGGGCATAGCAGGGCGGGGTATGACGCTGCTGTTTCATCCAAGTCTCAGTTATGCTTTGAGTGTAGCGTCGGTCCGTGGCTTTGGTGCCCACCTGTCCTTCCTGTGTTTGCCCCCAGCAGCGCCGCAGCATGTCGGAATTTTGTGTGATGCATCCTTCATTGCATCATCAGAGACTGGCGGGATCGGAGTCTGCATTCCGGTACTCAAGTTTGAAATCCTTGTGCGTTCCAAAATGTTTCTTCTTGCTACATTTGTGAAATGGCTGCTGTCTCTGTTGCTCTTAATGTGGACACGGATCTCGGACTTCCCGAGTTTGTGATGATTGTAACAGACTCAAAGTCATACCTGTCCTCCTTCCGAAGCTCCTTTACATCTCTGCAGGTTGTTGATCCGATGATGTTTACTGTTTGTTGGAAATTGTGGACCGCATCCCACCTAGTTGTTCCATCTTTGAAATAGGTTAAAGGGCACAGTGGCGTTGCAGGTAATGAGTTTGCTGATCTTGTGGCGAAGGATGTGGTAAGAAATGCTTCTGCAGTGCGCATTTAACAAGGTCTGTTACCTCCAGCAGAGCAACTCTTCAGGCTGTGACTTCACGCCTGTGGAATGAAGAGTGGTCTGCAGCTGAGACAGGCAGGTGTTCTTTTTAGCATTCATCCGGTCTGCTCGACCAAGGTGGTGCTTAATGATCTGCCGTACTGGATGGCGCAATTGTTAACCAAACTACGAACAAGTCACACGTTACCCCCATCTCACAGGCAAAGACTGAAATAGACCTTGAACTCAGCATGTGAATGTGGTGATGTTAGCACTGTGACTCATTTGCTGGTACATTGTGTCAAGTATCAACAGGCACGTTGCAAAATTTCACGGTGGATCCAAAATTCAGTGTCGCTTGAACAGCTCCTGCGAGCCGTGGGTTCAAAGACTGATGCTTGCCGCCTGCGTGCTGTTGCCAGATTCATGAAGGCAACTGGTGTGCCTGTGTAGTTGCTTATCCTCTCTCATGTCTTACCACCTCCCACCTTTTGTTCTCCCAAGGGCCCAAGACGCAGAGACAATATATTGCAATATATTACATACACATTAGAAGAACTTGTGCACAGTGGAGAGAGTGATGTTGTATGCAGTTGTTCTCGCAGTGAAGGAACAGTGGGACTTGGTGTGTAAGTGTGAAGCAGTTTTCAGTTTTGGTGAAATAGTGCGGATGCACAGTGAAGAATGTAGCGGTGACGGTCCGTGGAAGTAGTGACAAGGGTAGCACGCCTGGAAGTTCAGTGAAAGAGACGGTCGAGCAAATGTATTTAATGATGTTAAGATGAGCAAAACGTTGTTCCTGTTTTTTGTATTCAGTATTAGGGTGGGTGCATAGCTTCGGGCTGGGGCCCCAATAAATGCACTCCCGTAACTCCGGAATGGCTCAACCAGTCGAAAAAGTGGTCTCTCTGAGGTCGAAGTCCAAAGAAATTTAGATCATGTTACAGATTTTACGAAGGTGCAGTATTTTTTTCTGAAACTGTGTCACACAAGAACAAGAACAAGCACATCAACAACTGAACAGTTTTCAAATTTACGAGCGCTCCCTACATTTACTCCTGCACGAAATTACATAAATGTTTGGTATAAATATACCTTCCATACCGTCGAAATATATTGAATAGGAACTCTTGCTCACACTCTAAGCTGAGCTTCCAAGTTGTCGTTCCTAAGCCTTTTCCTCGGACACTCTAACTTCCATTTCCAATTTTATAACGACTCTTTTAACAATGACCGAATTATCGGCAGCGGCGGCGCGCCGCCACGCCGCAGAAGGAAACTGGCCAGAGTTAGTGCCCGTAGCTGTAGAATTTTTGCCGGCGGCGGCGTAGCGCGAAGGCGCACACTTCTAAGTTCTAAGGATAGTTCGTGTGGGTTCGCAAATAACTTTTTGTACACGGACTGTACAGATCTCAGGCGTCTGTCAGATCTCAGGTGCCATTCGGTTCACGTTTTTGGCCGACCAGACTAGTTTTTGCGTGCGGGTTTCTGATGTCGTATAATAGACGCAGCGAGCGCGATAGCGGCACGTAATTTGGAAAAATGGCGAAAATTGCCAATCATCGTTTTCTTGGGATCCGGTCATCCGTATGAAAAAAAGTTTTATGCTGTCGGTTTGTACATTACTGCGAGTTGCGCCCTCTAGTGGTAATCGCGAAATGTGGTACTGTTGTGTTGCACTTTGTGTGTGAGTTGGTTACAGATCGATTTTCTTCGTTATCACCGTATGGTACGTAAATCAGTTAACGTTATTTGGAACATTTATTGATTTCGATGTTTTCGTAGGCGGTCGTTGTTTTGCGTTGACACGATACCTAGTGTAAAATGTCGATTGTGAATGTGAGGGGTACTCAGTTAGGCCTAATCACGCTCTTGAACTGCGATTGTCGAGCCATGGTCGAACACTACAGGCTTGATGAAATTTTACTGTAGCCCAGTTTATTTAATTATATGGCTACCGCAAAATATTCGTGTGCTGCTTTGTTATTCTGTATCCAAATACGTTGTGCGCGTAACGGTTTCTGTTTCTTATTACTGAGTTTTATGGCACTCTGTTATCCTTTTCATTTTATTCAAATTTTTTTTTTTAATAAAAAATGGTAACCAGCCAGTCCCGTGTTCCTGTCTTCGGTAAAACTCAAGTGTCCCGATTGGGCCCTGGGAAAAAGCCTACCTTGGACGCGTTGCCGGGACCGCATGGATCCCGGCAAACCTCAAAAAGCTGTTATTAGGCCAACTTAGTGTAGAGTTAAATGGGTCTTGGATAAAATGGTAGAGAATTAAAAGAGTAAGTTGGGTGTATGGGCAGAAAACGGACACCTCCCCGATCGGCCTTCGTTGGCAAGAATAACCAAAAATGATCAGCTGAATAACTTTTCCCCATGTCGTTTTTGGGCAAAGGCTCCCTCATAAATTGTCAAAACTTGATCTCTCTGGTGACAAATTGTGATGGTTCTCGGTTGGCCCTAACGTTGCCTCCCGTGTTTCTCTCGCTCTCGGTGGCACCTGGCAGCAGGCCTCCGTAGCGTTAGCTACAGCCGAGCCCTTTGTCCGGTTCCCACTCTCTCTTACGTGATCGCCGTCGGATTGAGAGGACGTGTGTAAGCGAAGTAAACAGTATTGCCTTGAAAAGCTGACTCCGACTGAGTTAATCTGGCGTTATGGGCAGTTCCCAAGGTTACCTGGAAGCTCCCCCATAACAAGTGGCGCCCGGTCCAATCGCCCAGAGATCGTTTTCCGGAAGGGGGGTGGGGGCTATGATGGTTCTCGGTTAGCCCTAATGTTGCCTCCAGTGTTTCTCTCGCTCGCCGCCAGGTGGCGCCTGGCAGCAGGCTTCCATAGCGCTAGCTACAACCGAGGTCTTTGTCCGGTTCCCACTCTCTCTTACGTGATCACCGTCGGAGTGAGAGGTCGTGTTTAAGCGAAGTAGCCTTAAAACATTTGTGTCTTGTAAAGCTGACTCCGACTGAGTTAATCTGGCATTATGGGCAGCCCCAGCGTTACCTGGAAGCTTCCCCCACAACAAAATCACTGCTCGAAGGGAAAGCCCGAGGTTTATGTCAAATGGGAATAGGTACTCCCCTCCCTCGCCAACAACCAACCAGTAATAAGTTTCGGTAATTATCTAGATTAGGGGCACCGCGCTTAATTTTTCGGGCCTACTTCTGCAGAAGCTCCGAGCGTGCTTGTTGGCCTATCTAGATTTCCGGCGCGTGAAGTTTAGGTGGACAAGTTTTTGGTTGTGGTTTCTGATGTTATGTGTTTAGCCGCAGCGAGAGGATGCTCTTAATTTGAAAAAAAAAACTAACGACGTTTTCCGGAACTGCGACCTTGATTTACCGTTGATTTACCCAATGGAGATAGTACAGCCTTCTACGTATACAGATCGATGGTGGACGAGCTTGGAGCCGCTGTGGAAGTGGCTCCCTTTTCAAAAAATTTTTCAAAGGACTTAAAATGTTAGTCACAGACTTGATAAAGCAGTCGCGGTGGCAGCTATATTGTGAGAGAAGAAGGGTAGCCAGAAAACTAGCTTTGCACCTCACTAAAAGTTTACGGAAATTTGTCTTTTTAATTAATGTTCCAAATTATGCTACTCACTCCGTTGCCTAACCTAACAAGCCAAATCTATCATAACCAAACCTAGCCAAACCTATCATAACCTAACATAACTAGTTAACTGCCTCAGTAAGAAATGCCAAACCTCAACCTTTCCGCCTAACCTAACCTTACCTTAACCACACGAAACTGAAACTGACAATAACAAAATAACGAAAGAAAAATTTCTGCAAAAGTTTGTTGTGGTGTAAATCGGGTTTTCCGGCTAACCTGCTTCACGAATCACAGACCTTGCAGTATGGCTAGTACCACCATTGTAGCTTAACCGTGTCTGTGACTAATTTTGACATCTTTTGAATACATGTTTCTTCCGGGTTTTCTGATGCGAAATGGAGTTAGGAGGAAGAGTAGCATTGGTTAGTATAACAATTAAAGGGCAATTACATCCATTTTGACATGCATGCTTTACTTTTGGGTCATTTACACAATAACTAAACACAAAAATTGCGGTAAGAATACGTTATGTACGTGCTATACAACAATTTAATTATTGCATCACCAAAACACGACATGGAGACCGCCATTGTTTTGCTGGCACGCGCAGAAATTAATGCCTACTGACGTCACTCTTCGATTTCGACTCGCAGCCGATTGAGATAACTCTATTGGCTGTGAGAGCTCGAGCGTCTGACGGCCTTAGCTGGCCGACAGTTGTAGTGGCCAGCTAAGGCCGTCGGACGCTTGAACTCTCACAGCCAATAGAGCTATCTCAATCGGATGCGAGTCGATATCGAAAAGTGTGACATCTGTCAGCATTAATTTCTGCGCGTTCCAGCAAAACAATGGTGGTCTCTGTATCGTGTTTTAGTGATGCAATAATTAAATTGTTGTATCGGACCTACGTAACGTATTCTTACCGCAGTTCTTGTGTTTAGTTATTGTGTAAGTGATCCACAAGTAAAGCATGCATGTCAAAATGGATGTAATTGCCCTTTAAGTGATTTGGCGTGGTGCCCCTAATCTAGATAATTACCGAAGCTTGATAAGTATGGTAATCAAGTTTGTAGGCCGTGTTAACCTTCTACAATGGCCCTCTGTTTGACAAAAGGAGGCATGCAGTAGTATGACTTGTATTAATTGGTGGCAATCTTTAAATGCAATGAAAGAAGTGAACCAACACAATTGTAAATAACGACATTTTGGTCATTTTACTTGGCTTGTAACAAAATTATTGCTGACAGTACAGTTCAGGCTTTGCCAGAACAGTTCAGTTTACTTTAAACTGGCGAATTTTCGAGGATTCTCTCTCTACTGATCATCATCTTCAGGCCTAAGGAGCACAGCACTTTTCACATATACGAACGTCTTTCAACTGGCACAAATTTTAACCTCATTCCTCTGTACTAGGTGTTTCCCTCTCAGTGGGTCTCGTTTCACTGGTGGAGGTCAACCGATTGTCAGAATCGTTGCCTTCTTGAATTCCAGGACCAGGAAGAAAAAAATTCCATTCATCATGCATTTTTTTACTCAGTGAAGGGGCTACTATTTTATTGATTAAGAGCCAGCATTAAATAGGATCAATAGAATGCATGTACGTCCCGTGGTTGGGTCTCTGAATTCTCTTGCTATTCTTAACCCACTTGAGGTTTAAAAGACTAATGCGTTTTTCTTGGTTCTCTACATACACTGGGACATGACAAGTTCTTGTGAGCTTTCGACTGCCTGTTCAGATTCGTACTGTGCTTCTGCAACTGACACCTGGAACTCTTGCACTGGTGTTTCGCTCTCTATGACCGGAGTGACTCGTAAAGTTTCTTTCATCCTTGGCTACTCAGCAGTTTCTCCCACTATTGCTTCCTTGGCATAGTGTCCAAACAGTGTTCACATTTCTTTGTACCGATTCGTCATGGTTTTCCCACAACTATTGTTTTACCATCTTATTGTAATCATTACTATTGCCAGACGCCATTTTCTGAAACGGCCCAAAGCTTTTTAGAGTCCACCTCATCTTCCCGAGCTAATATCCTTCCACAGTCAATCTTCGCTTGAACTCGCTTTTCAAGAAACATATGGTATTTGTCACTTTGTAAGTAGGGCCAATCGCTGCACTTGAATGGGTGCCTGTTAAGCGTAGGAGGTTAGATATCCTTAAATCGATACTCTGGTCTGATTACAAGGGATAAAACACATATCGGCTTTTTGCCATTAGCAGAGTTTGTAGGAGCAAGCAATAAAATAAAAACATTTTTATCGGGACAAAGTGTTTCACTTATGTCCGGTATAGCTGAACTAGTATGTATACCTTGGTAAGCAAGGGGTTAAGTTAAACTAGGGATGTACTGGGTAGGGATTTTGTCGGGTACCGGATAATTTCCGGGTACTTCGAACTGTACCCTACCGGGTACCGGGTACCCGAGTATACAAAAATCCGTCACTCTAAGAAAGGCGCGGTAAATTAAATGGCTTTCCAATAATAGGTTTCTTTTCCCGTTTTAAAAAAAAATCCGAACTCGCATAAAAATTTTGTTTGAAAAAACTTATATTATTTTTGAAGTAAATGCTAAAAGAGATTAAAACTTGAAAATTATACTTATGTTGTCTAGGAACCGTGGGCTAGTTCATTAGCGAACAGATAGGGGAGGAAGCGAATTAGAGAGAAGGGGAGGGGAGGAGGGGAAAATTGTCTTACTTTAGTTTTTTCATCGGCAATGCCTTCGCTAAATACGGGCGTTTATTGTAGTTATTTCCCGTCACCGGGTAGCCGGAATTTTCAGTTACCTGGTTGGGTACCGGGTACCACCAAAAGTGCCCGGTACCGGGTACCCAGTACATCCTTAAGTTAAACTGAGCCTAACTTAAGATTCCTTCTTTTATCTTTCAGGTGTGAATATGGCAATTTTTACATGCAATGTATGCAAAACATTCTGTACCAGTCAAGACGTAAGTAAACAAATAAGCAAGGTTTAAAAAAAAAAGCCTTGGTTGTTTTTATGGTTTTTGTCATTTTTATTTTGGTTTGGCTTCGAGTTTTGTGAAGTCTAACTTAGGCTTGTGTTTTATAATGCAGTACTAGTGGTTGTTACACTTGGTTAAGGGACACTAACATAATAATGCAGTCACCATTGTATTGCCATATGATTTTTTAATCTGGATAGGTAAAAGAAATAGAGGGGGGGGGGGTGCATCGGACGAAAGTCTTAACTAGAAAATCGTCTAATAGGATAATTGTCTAATATTGATCTGCCTAAATAAAAAAATCTGGAAAATCATCTAAACGGAATATTGTATAATCGTCTAACTGGACAGTAACATGAGTTCGGTTGCTGAGCCGCAACAAGCGCAACAGGAACGTTTGACGATTTTCCATACGAATTTCGTCTTAGACAATTTTCAGTTATTTTGTTATACTGTACTCAGTGCCGTAGCAAGGGTATGTTAACTGGAGGGGGGGGCGGGCAAAGTTGATTTTGGTGCCCCTGTCTACAGTGACGTAGCCAGAAACAAATTGTGGGAGGGGGCTGAACATAGCCAGCAAGGGGGTCTAGGGGAGCGCTGTAAGCTCCCCCAGCGGGGTCCGGAGCGGAGCCCCGGAAACTGAAGCATTTTATTGTTCATCACTGCCTTATCTGGCTTCTGAAGTGTACTGTTTTTACATATTCTTGAGAAATTTATTTAGCAATACGATGCGTTCATGTTAATGTTCAGGAAAATCTTCTTTCATCCTTTTTTTTTTTTGGCTCGGTTTTGGGCGCCAGATTCATGCTTTCTTTTCATTATGACAGCAACCTTGCCGTGGCACGGTTAAGGAATATGAAATTGCGCTTTTTCAGAGGGACATGTGGTAGTGGGGTCCCAAGGTGATGACCTTCACCCAGACGCCTTGGGTTGGCCCATGAGGAATCGGCCATGGTGTTGACGACTGATGCTCTTTGTAATGCAGGAAACTACCCAATGATGGTGGAAGAGCTCCGGAAGAGCTTAAACCACTGACTGCGCTATTTATATCGTAGCTTATATAATTGTAAAATAAGCTGCAATTTATTTTGACCAGTCAGTGGTATTTAAAATTATTGTCAAAATAATTTCAGTTTTTGAAATTAGGTTGAGCTTCAATTTTGAAAGTAATACATGATCTGTTGAAATTTGAATTATTTCTTTATTATTAAAGATTAGGTAAACGATTTTGCTGCCCCCTCTGCTGGTGACGGGGGGGGGGGGCTACGACCCCCGGCAGCTACGACCCTGACTGTACTGTACAGGTTTTTCCAATTACGCAATTTTCTAGTTAGACGATCATCTTTTATTTATATAATTGGTGATGGCTGCACCGCTGTGCCTGTGGCACAGATTGCAGGATGCACTGAACGGTGTTCCTCGGTTACGTTCACGCAGACAGCTGTTTCACAGCAATTATGAGGCTTAAAAACAGCTTCTTCATTGGACCCGACAGGTTTTTCAGCCCATTTATTGAAAAGGCTGGTTCAAGAGGCAAGTTACCCTCTCACCAAACTTTTTGCTTTATCTTTTGTTCAGGGCAAACTACCTGGGATCTGGGACTCGGCAACTGTGATTCTGGTCTTCAAGAAGGGCTCTTCTTCGGACCCATTTTAACTATCACTCAATTTCTCTGACTTGTGTGGTGTGCAGAGTTATGGAGTCTATTATAAGAGACTCAGTCCTTCTTTTCCAAGAAAGACACTGTCATCAAACATGACCAATTTTGTTTTCTTACAGGTAGGTCCTCTACCCACCAGCTCCTTTCTGTCCTAGATCATTGGACAGGAACCAGGGATGTTGGTGGACATTGTGAGGCCATTTATTTCTATTTCACAAAGGCTTCGAGTCGGTGTTCCATCAGAAGCTCCTACAGAAAATTTGGGGATGTGGAATCGATGGCAAGCTTGCTATTTGGCTGTCTGCTTTTTGAAAAATAGGTCCCAGCATGTTCATTGATGGTTCACGGTCCAAAAGCCAATTCGTGCCATGCGGGGTTTCATAAGGGTCGGTGCTCAGTCCTCTCCTTTTGTCATCTATTTAAATGGCTTGTGTTTTCATAATGGATACAAGTTCACGGATTATCTCAAAATTGGTGGCGCAAATGTAAAAAGTGGTAAAAGACCTTGGCAACTGGTTTACCACTAATCTCAAGTTGTCTCTTCATTGTCAAAAGCGAGTGCATCAACCTTTCGTTGACTTGGCGGTTGTGAACAGATGCTTCACATCAGGAGACATCTCCACAAAGGGTTTTTGTGCGTCCGTTATTAGAACATGCCTCTCCTGTCTGGTCGCCTCATTTACTGGGCGACAATGACCATATTGAATCTGTTCAGCGATGGTGTATGAAGGTCTTCCTGGTTTTCGTGGCTTAACCATGTCAAACGACTGGAACCTGTTGGACTTGAACGCCTCGAACTTAAAAGATTGTGGTTCTATATCATCCTTCGCTAGACCAGCGACTGATTGTACAATCTAACAGCAATCCGAAAGCCCTACTCACCCAAAGGAGAGGATCGGTGACACACCCGAAGCCAGAGATACTCCATCTTCACTGGTGGCTACTTTAAAAATCGAGCTCAGGAGGAAAGGTTATTCCAAGGAAGGTGGCTGCTTCAGTGTTACAGTGCATTCGGGATTCGTCTGTAGGAGTGTATGAAAGGAAGTAGAAGAGGGTGGGTTGAATGGTGTCTCATCAATGGAGTGGAACCATGTGACCCCTCGGCACAAGACGTGTGTAGCGTCCTGGAGAATAGGTTCAGTAAGGGACTTTCACCTTTTGCCATCCAAGGGTAACATGCTGCGATAGACTCTCTGCTGTCGATGATTGGGAAACAAGAGATCGTTACAAATAACGTGATCTCTAAGTTAGGCCATGCAAAGTTAAAAAAAAATGGTTCTCGGGCACAGAAAGTTGGAAACTAGGGTTTCCAAAACCGGCCCTAAGTGCCAACCCCGGGTTTTCGGGTTTGAAAAATTTAAAACCCGGATTTTTCCGTGTACCCGGGTTTTACACAAAACTGAACAAGATTCAAGAGTTCATAAGTCTTATCGCGAAAAATTGCTAATATTAGGCAACATTAAAAAAAATTAGGTAAACTAGTAACATTAACTTTTACACATTTAAAAAAAAAATTTCGAATCTTCTTAAACAAATTCTTTCGTTTAAAATTAACCTGCGTCAATTTAAGTAAACTACTAAAAGTTTATGTTCTCGCATGTAGACACCACTTGAGCTGGATGCAGCCCAGACACGAAGTTAACAAACAACGATACTGCTCTAATTTCTATGGCTATGGGAGAATGCGGAAGCTATCCTGCTTTGCCCGAGTCCCATCACCGGACGGTCGCCACGCAGACGCAACGTAGCTCACTCGCATCGCTTTTGTATTTAACTACTAAAACATTCCCTAATGGAGGAAAATTGTGAAAATAATGGAGCGAAAATGCTGCATAATGGGAGTGAAATGGAACCTCCATTTCACATTTTCACCATAATATTAAACCTGAAAAACCCGGGTTTTGGGCTCTGCCAAACCCAGGGTTTTCGGGGCTGTAAATCGTCCGGGTACCCGTGAACCCGGGTTGGAAACCCTATTGGAAACTAACGAGGGATGAGGCTTTTTTTTTTTTTTAAGCAGGTTCGGTTCCGGGCGCAGAGAGTGGGAAACTGACGAAGGATGAGATTTTTCAACATTTTTTTAACACATTTTTTGGGGGGGAAAAACCATTTTCATATTGAAATTAATTTTTATTGGACGAACAAGTCGTGACTATCAAAGGTGAGTTTGACGTTTTAAAATAGTTGGCTTACACGTAAATCCGGCCTAAAATTCTCCAATCCCGTAAAGTTTTTGTCCCACATTCAGTTTGCACTGATATAACGCAATCCGGAATTACCGTTTTTGTAGTTTCTGTCGCTTTCAGAACTAAAACAAAAGAATGCCAACATACATGATGTAACGACACGTTCGTCTTCCGAAAGCAATTCATCAAAATAGTAGTTACAGCTTTTATTTCTCATTGAAGCAAAGATATTACTTCAAGTAGAAGGTGTTGACTCCTCACATTAAAAAAAAATGGCCAGATTGTTTCAAAATAGCTTTTAACACTTTCACGCCTAACTTTTTTATTTTGAACTAGCATTACAGCCTGACCGATTTTGGCATTTACCAAAAAAATCATTTCAAGCTGTGCAGTGGAGCTCAGGAATTTAAAATATAGTCACTTATCTCGGAAAAGTATGCTTTAAATGGTGATGCATTCAGCAATTTTTTACACAAATTAGTACTGGCACAGTAAGCAGCGAAACAATGTTGAAAAACTTACAAAAACGCAAAAGTTCAACATTGTTGGCCGCCATTTTGTATTCAGCTAAGCAAGGCACCTATACAACTTCCAACAAACACTATTTCACATAGCTTAGACTAGTTAGTGCTGCCATCTAACGACTGATATGTGCACTAAACACGTTACCTAACAACATTGCGTGAAGAGCGATGGACGTACTGGTACGTTGACTTTAGCATGCACCCACAAACATACAGAACGTACTGGTACGTCCATAGGCAGATGTGCATAAGTTCAAAGGACGTACTAGTACGTCCATAGGCGTTAAAGTGTTAAAAAGCTATTTTTCGGAAATTTTTATTCGAAGCAAGCATAGATCGGATTTCACAAACGCCGCCCCCCCCCCAAAATAATTTGATGCAAAGCTTTTCAGTTGGTGCGGCAGATTATGTAGTATTGATACAACAGTAGTGATCAGACTAATGTTGACTTTGCAAAAGTCACTAATAAATGCAGCGTCAATGATTTTTATTTCTTAAAAAAAAATCGATGCGGGAGGGCCTGAAAACCATTTTTTTTCTTTGCATGGCCTTAGTATGGTCGTTTGTAGTACGTCGTCCACGAGTGAGACGGCTTTGCCAGCAATGAGACCTCCCGAAGGTATTGCGTTTCCTCTCGGGACCGTTATACGAACCCCTTTATAAGGCATCCTTCGAAAGAGTGACCGTAAAGACTGTGTTTTTATTGCCGTTGGCAACTGTGGCTAGGCAAGGTGAACTGGCCGCGTTGGCCAGTGGAAGAGATTTTCTTTGATATACAAGCGACTAGTCGAACGTGTCCTTTTTAAATCCACCTGGTTTCAGTGCAAAAACCCTCAAACCAGATGAGAAACCTAAACCACTGGTGGTTGAAGCATTGACCAATTTGGTGGTAAAAGAGTGCAGTGCCCCGTGCGGGCACTCCAACACTACCTGGCGACGTCTAAGGACGTGGTGGAAGGCAATTACTGTGAGTAGGGTAAGCACCAAGGACACAGACCCTTGTTTGTGAAACTAGCGGACGATGGTTCGCCTACGGACGAGGCAGTATTCCCGGGCATGATTGGCAGGTGGATCTGCAAAGCCATCACGGAGGCGTACACTGGAGAGGATGAGCACAAGGTGGGAGAGTTTGTGAATGCCCACGAGTTGCGGGCCATGGCGACTTCGTGGGCATACTCAATGGGCACCACATTAGAAGAAGTAATGGAGGCTTGCAGGTGGAAAAGCCAGACGACCGTCATTTCACATTATATGAGAGAACTGAGAACGACAGGACAGGCTAACAGGAGTCAGCCACTTGTCGCTGCGGGCAGAGTGATTAGGAAGTTGAGGTAAGATTAGTGCTCGTGTTTTCTGGGCACCCGTGAAGGGTGTTCGGGTGATTTAGATTCATACAAGGTGCGGGTTCGACGCCCCCTTGACAGGGTGACAAATTCTGCAGAAAATACATTTAAGTATTTTAGGAGAGAGTAAAAACAAGGTTTTACCCCAAAAAGTCGTTTTTACTTATACTAAAATACTTACCTGTGAGGGCCCTCCTGTAGAGGAAATTCTGGTGGGAAGGAATTAATCTACGTGCTGGATAATTACCTTCCCTTTCCGTGGATCTTTTCAATCTGGCGAGATGACGACGATCGCTTGACGGCGTCACGTTGCTGCACTTTTGCAGCGGTTCTGACGATCGGCCACGCAGCTATGGCCGTTGTAGGCCAGTCATCAGAACTGGTTAGTCCAAGGCGTAGCGCAGTAGCATTCAATAAGCTAAGGCCCTATGTAGTTAACTAACATCGTGTCTCTCTGCTGGCACACGTCCGTCCTCGCCGACATCTTGATACCGAGAGCGGTACGACAACACACTGCGCGTGTCACGACAATGTCGTGCCTCACCGTCTTTGCAGTCTATGCATGAACCGCCAAAACGGTTCGTGCCATATTTCCTAACATAACCCCCATTCGTGGCCCTTAGTGGGGTTTCACTTCCTAGTGAGTGGTCTGCCTCTCTTCTGAGACTGACTCTTCTGGAGGTCTTGTCGACTTCTGTCCCGGACAGTTACGTGTCTTCGAAAAGCTCCTCATCTTGAAGAGACATCTCCTTCTGCTTGTCCGGAGGGGCCTTTGCCCAGCACATCATGTATCCACTGCGGTCAACATGTGGCATCAGGTTTTCTTCTCCGTCCTTGACCCACTCGATGGTCAAAAGGTTGTATCTCTCGGCGAAGTCTTTCGCCAACCCTGGAGATGGTTCGCTCTGCGATGCAATCTTCTTTGCTCCTTTGCTCTTGGCTTCTTGTTGCACTGCTCGCTGTGCTTCCGCAAGAGCTTTTCTCTGCCTCTTCGCCGACCTAGGCGACAATTGATGAGGTCTATGTTGTACTTTTACAACGTCTCGCTGGTTTCCCTGTTCATTACCAGTCTTCGTAGTAGAGATGGCTTGTTCATCTTTGGCCTTTTCTACCTCTAGGCCTCCGGGAACCTGTTGCACGTCTGCAACTACTGAATTAGGTGCTCTACTCTTTGTAGGTGAAGTGGCCCGTTCATCTTCCACTACCTTGCGGCTTTCCCCCACTATCGCTTCCTTGGCTTTGTGGGGAACAGGAACATTATCCTCGGGCTGCGTTACGGCATTCTCACTTCTTGACACCTGTACATCATGCTTCGTCATGATCTCTGTTTGTCACCATCGACACTGCCAAATACCACCCCTAAGGTTCTGCCTAGTATCCTGGAGTCAATTTCTTTACTCCGAGCCAATCTCATTCCACTGTCAATTGCCCTTCGTATATGTCCATCCAGAACTGTCTTGTATTGGCAAACGTCATAGTGGTGGGATCAGTGTCTCCAATTGACACTACACCTTCCACTATTGACTCGGGCGTTAATCTCCCACTCGTGTTCACCTTTCTCCTTGTCACTGGTGAATCGATATTTTTCACTCTTTCTTTAGGTTTCGTGTGGCTTCTCCAGTTTGGCATCCCCATTGTGGAAATCTTCAGTTCCTTGTGTCTTGCATATCTGTCTGCGGGTGGTGTCTTATCTTCTACAGACACACTATTCTGATACTCTCTGGCAAAATAACCTCTTTTCCAGCAGACAAAACACTTTAGCTTTCTTCTATGCTTTTTGTTTTCTTCTGGCTGTCTGCCCTTTGACTTCCAATTAGTTTTCGTAACAACTGGTTTGTTGCTTGCTGGTTTCCTCTCCTCTTTCAACTAGTGGGGTACCGATACCATAATTCCGATTCCTGTTCCGACACCAATACACCGATTCCATACAGTTTCGATTACCACATGGCAATGCCTCAGCAAATTGAAAAAAATTAATAATAATGAATTAATTATGTTCAGGGAGTACAGGGTTCTGCTGTATCAAATTTTTATAATTTACATACATTTTTTAACAAATATATACAAATTTTTATAAATAAAATTAAAAAATTAATTAAAGTAAAAAATTAGATTAAAATTTAAAAAATATTAAAATAACGTGTCACTTATTTTTTTTGTTTGTTTCCTGGATTAGCGCCAAGCGCTTTTTCTACTGACACCGATATGATTTAAAATTTTTGCTTTCCGAATGTATCAATTTAATTTTTTTTAAATTAAAATTAAATAAAAAATAATAAAAAATAAAAACTAGTTTAAAATAACTAGAAAATTGAAACGATATTTTTAATTTTGCTCTGGACCTGCATTTTTAAATAGGATTTTTGCTTCGTGGATTGATCCAAGCCCTTCAGTGAAGCTGATAATATTTAAATTTTTTTTTACGTCACGTCGTTGCTGCACGTTTGCAGCGGTTCTGACGATCGGCCACACAGCTATGGCCTTTCTAGGCCAGTCGTCAGTACTGGTTAGTCCAAGGCGTAGCACAGTAGTATTCAATAAGCTGATGCACTCTCTGGTTGACTAACATCTTGTCTCTCTGCTGGCACATGTCCGTCCTTGCCGACATCTTGATACCAAGAGCGGCATGACAACACACTGCGCGTGTCACAACAGTGTCGTGCCTCACTGTCTTTGCAATCTTGGCATGGCAAAATGGTTCGTTCAATTTATCCAAACACCTCCCACCTCGAACGTGCTCTGGTACCGGGAGACAAACTGTGATGCGTGAGAAAGACGTTCGGCCTAGCGGGACTATGGACTCCGGTGAGCGCGGAGGCATGAACCTAGAGTACTTTAAGTTTAATGGTTTGGGACGCAAAGCATTTCCAAACATGGAAAGCACATAATACAGGTAAGTATTTTAGGATAAATAAAAACTATTTTTAGGAGTAAAACTTCGTTTTTATGGTTTTGTGGCCAGGTTTTTGACAGTGTGTATGTAGCACATACACTGCGTTTGCGAGTATCTAGCTTCTGACTTGCAATTCTTTCGTTTCAAGTCAATTTACACTATGGATATCATCCAGTGCGAAAGATAAAGACTCGGCCATAAACAAAACGAAAACTACGTTCAAAAAACGTGGAAAGGTGAAAGCAGCAGAAATGTTCTGGAATTAGGAAGTCATCAAAGAAAACGAAAGTTCCTGCATCCTTTTTGTGAATTTATTAAACAAGTTCGTCTGATGCATTGTCCACTATCACAAGACGCTCAAATTCAAAAAGGAAATAAATATTTTTCAGTATTTGTAAAATAATGTTTTAGTTAACCATCCTTTTGAATTTATCTTTTCTTATCATCTGACACTAAAAAGGTGTAAGTGACCTTTGCTGATAGCTAAGGGCTCATCTGCCACCGTCAGACAGTCACCTTACCCAGAATTTGACAATTTAACTGCAGGTGGGCCATGGGGGTTTAGTACGTGATTCACGGTTTAGCCTATGTAGGGGGAAAAATGGACATCACATCAGTATCTTGTTCTGACATAGACATTATTAGGTGCTTTAATAAAGAAAATAACTTCCTTACTTTGCCTATTTGATACGCTGTAGCTTATTTTCGTGAGGTAGGGCTCACATCTTTGGGCCGTGGTTGACAGTTGGCAGTACGTCTCGCTCTGCCTGGATTTAAAGTTCGTAGTTGATGCCATTTTCTGTCAGTGTATATTGTAGAGGTGGTTGTTGGAAGGCATTTAAGTTGTAATTTCTCGTTGTAGGCTAGTCCTTTTTTTTTTAAAAGTTGTGTTCGTATTGTTCCGAATAGGTGTAGTTTCCATTGCCATCTGTGGTGTAAATTTAGTTTAACCCATAACCGCCTGAAAAAACTTTCAGACCCTTTTTTTTTAGAGTCCATATGGTACTTGGGTCGGTTCTCGGATTCAAACCGGCATTCTCTTGGTTCGGAGCCGACGACGCTGACCACTGGGCTGTGACTGCCCGCTTTGCTCGGGGTCCCCGGGGACCCCTCACAAAGCTCGCGCTGGGACTTAGTTTTTCGCTGTTATACGTTGAAGGCGTATGTTCGTATCTAGGCGGTTATGGGTTAGCTGAGGGTTGAGAAAATACTTGATTGCAACCAATAACCCATAACCGCCTGAAAAAACTTTCAGATCCTTTTTTTAAAGTCATGGTACTTGGGTCGGTTCTCGGATTCGAACCAGCATTCTCTTGGTTCGGAGCCGACGACGCTGACCACTGGGCTGTGACTGCCCGCTTTGCTCCGGGGACCCCTCACAAAGCTCGCGCTGGGACTTAGTTTTTCGCTGTTATACGTTGAAGGCGTACGTTCGTATCTAGGCGGTTGTGGGTTAATAATAGACGCTCTGAAAATGTCCTGAATGTACTGATCTGCCGAGGCATTTGTCAAATTGAAATTTTGAGCAGTGTTTTTTTGCTGATCGACTTGAATTTTACTAAGTAATTTGATAATTGGCCTGTGTATAGTGTTGTAGTTCAGGAGAAATGGGTGCTGATGTCTTTGACTTTTCGATAGTTTTAGACCTTGTTTGTACTAAAAGAAATAATCTTAGATATGCGTAAATTTCCAAATTCTTTGTTAAATCGAAATTAACTTTACTTAGCGTAAGACAAAATGGCAATGTGGTATTAACTCAGCTAGGGTTAAAAAATTGGGTTTGGTTTGTTAACAAGTTGTTTCTCCCAACACCAAATCTTTATCCTAATGTTTGATGCACTGTAAAGCCTTCATTGCATCGTAGTGAGCCTTTGACATGCGTTTTGTCCTTTTCTGCTGTGTAGGTGTTTTCAATCAAATGGTGTGTTCACACATGATATTGTACATTTGACATCAAGATAGTAACATTTGTAATCGGTAGTTTCATTTTTAAACAGGCCCTCCAGAAACACTGCAAGACTAAAGCACATCTTGAAGCTGCGGATGCACAGCGTAGTAAAGGAGGCGTCAAGTCTGAAAAAGCAAGCAAGTCGCCTAAAAAGGGTGCTTATAGTCTTCGCAGTAAAGGAGCCAAAGATGCAAATAATGAAGAACCTAAAGAAACTCCATCTGCAAAGGGAAAGCAGACTCCTAAGAAAGGAGATTCAGCAAAAAAGGAAGTTGCAGAAATATCACCCGGAAATCCTGTGAAAAAAGTTGAAGTTTCACCCAGTTCTGGAAGAGAAACTAGGCAAACCCCAAAAACTACACCAAAAGCTGCTTTAGTGCAGAAAGATAAGAGAAATGCAAGTGACAGTAGCGATACAGAAAGCACCAAAGCTAGGGTACGATTTGATGAGCCTGTCGTTTCGAGGGTAGTTAACAGTGATGAGGAAGTGGAGGCTGATGACGATGATATTGACGAAGAGGAAACTGCTTCTAGTTCAGTCAAAACAAGAGGTGCTCAGAAACGAGTGTCAGCTCCTGCTACTCCTACGTCTGGAAAGGGTGTCAATAGGAAACGGCGCAGAAGTACAGATAATGACAGCAAAGCTGAATTAGGCACTGTATCAAAAGAAGAGAGTAATGCCAAAAAATTGAGATCTTCACCAAGGGGTGCAGAAACCAAGCATACACACAATGAAGTGGAAGGTGACTCGGATGAAAATGACATTGAGCTTGGAGATGACGATAAAGAGTTAGGAGATGAAGACGACAATGAGTTGGGAGATGAAGACGATAAAGACAGTGAAACAGCAGATATGGAAGAAGTTCTTTTGGCAATGATGGGGACAGGAGAATGGGAAGTAAGAGATGACTTGGAAGAAGATACTGATGAACCCGAATTCCCTGAAGAATTGGATGATATTGATGCAGATGAGGAGAAAGAAGAAAATAGTGTAGAAGATGAAGCAGAAATCGAGAAGGTTGAAGACTCTAATGAAGTGAAGATGTTACCCAATAAAAATGTGAAAACGGGTCAAATTAAAGAACTAAAGATCGAGATTTTAGATATAAAACACGTATCGAGCAAAAAAGCAGATGAATCTCGGACACCTGCAGAAAACAAGGGAACTGAACTGGGTGCGGATCACGCAAAAAAACTAGATATAAAGAGTACTGAGGGTGCAAAGAAAGCTGAAGAAGCAAAGGATGTTGAAAAAACTAAAAGTACAGATGCAGCAAAGAAAGCTGAAGGAGCGAAAAAGATTGAAGAAACAAAAAAGGCTACAGAAGTGAAAAAGGCTGCTGAAGCCAAGAAAGCCGCTGAAGAGACGAAAGCCGCTAAAGAGAAGAAAGCCGCTGAAGAGAAGAAAGCCGCTGAAGAGAAGAAAGCCGCTGAAGAGAAGAAAGCCGCTGAAGAGAAGAAAGCCGCTGAAGAGAAGAAAGCCGCTGAAGAGAAGAAAGCCGCTGAAGAGAAGAAGGCTGCTGAAGAAAAAAAGATTGCTGAAGCCAAGAAATCTGCAGAAGCCAAGAAAGCTGCCGAAGCCAAGAAGGCAGCCGAAGCCAAGAAGGCAGCCGACGCCAAGAAGGCAGCCGACGCCAAGAAAGCAGCCGACGCCAAGAAGGCAGCCGACGCCAAGAAGGCAGCCGACGCCAAGAAGGCAGCCGACGCCAAGAAGGCAGCCGACGCCAAGAAGGCAGCCGACGCCAAGAAGGCAGCCGACGTCAAGAAGGCAGCCGACGCCAAAAAGGCAGCCGACGCCAAGAAGGCAGCCGAAGAAAAGAAGGTTGCCGAAGCCAAGAAGGTTGCTGAAGCCAAGAAGGCTGCCGAAGAAAAGAAGGCTGCGGAGGCAAAGAAGGCTGCCGAAGCGAAGAAAACTGCCGAAGCTAAGAAGGCTACAGAATCAATGAAAGCAGTCGATTCTAAAGATAAGAAAGTTGAAGAAACAAAGGAAGTAAAAATGCAACAGGCTGTAGAAGCAAGCAAATCTGAAAAAGATGATGATGATGACATAGATATAAGTGACGATGATGAAATTGATGATGTTGAATTCGAGGACGTAGAAGAAGTTGGAGAACCTGATGATTTGCAAGATATTGACGAAACTGAGGACGTTGAGTCTGAAGTAGATGCAATTGATGCCGAGTCTGAAGTTGATGCCGATGCAGATGAAGATTCCGAACCAGATGAAGCAGAAGCAGACATACCTGATAAAGTAGAAGGAAAGGAAGAAGTTAGTCAAAAGCTGCAAGCAAATGGAGAGGAAAAAACTGGCAAAACGGTTAAAGCTGGTAGAGTGAACAAGGATGATGAACATCAAGAAACCGATGACGACATTGTCGAGGTGGACGAAACTGAATCTAAGGATGTAGCCGAAGGGACAAAGACAACTCCCAGACAAAGGAGACGAGTTCCCAGTAAGACAAAAGGTGTACAGGAGGAAAAGGTTAGTATCGTAGTGGCTTCTTTTGTGAAAATAGACCTATTTCTTACTTTTTTTAATCATGTCTGTTTACCTCTTCCTATAATAGCATATCTTCACTAGTGATCTTGCTAGCCTTTGCAGAAGTAACCCTTTACGTTGCACAGTTCTTAGCTTTCCCACTGAGATTGTCCAAAGCTAAAAATTGCTGCCATTATCAGCTTGTGTACCTCATAACTCATACTATGGGGCATTTTTTTTCATAAGGAATTTTTTAAAACGAAAACACTGGCAACCGGTACTTACAGTGGTATTTAAAAGGCATCTTAAAGAACAATTAAAAAAACACATTACGCGAAACCACACACACATTACAGACGCACACACACACTACACATTACCTTCGTCGAACATAATAAAGGTCCTACAGTCGGGAAGTGTCGGTTGTTCACCTTTCACATTCCTCAGAAGTCTTGTGGGAAGATTATTTAAAAAGTCATATCACAGCATCGATTTTTACACCACGTTTGAATTTGCACTAGTCTATTGTATCACTGATCTCTACTTCGTGTGGAATCTAGATTTTCCACTCCCCCCCCCCCACCCCCTGAAGCTTGCGCTAACCCTGTTCCCACCATCAACCCGTTCACACAGCAAGGAGTTCTACAAAGTCCCATATAAGATCTGCCATGCCTTCTGCATTGGAGAGACTTCAAAGCAGCTGATGGTGAGATTAAAAAATGAGCATTCAAATGCAGTTAGTAAGGCTGTACCAAACAGATTTTGGTAGGTTTTGTGCTGATCGGCAAAAATCGGTTCGGCGAACAAAAATCTACAGATTTTCGATTTTTGCCAATAAATAAATTCTGTTTCACTACATGTTGTGTTACCTTATGTTTTAATTTAGGCTAAGCCTACGTGTTGTACATTGTGTAGTAGTGTTGCACGGTATTAAGTTTTTGCAGGACGGTACGGTACGGTTCTGAAAACGGCGGTCTACGGTAATATCACAGTAATTTAGGAAATAATTTTGCGCTATTATCCACGCACAAAAGAATCAAATATAGCTCTTAGCATTTAATTTTTTCACTAATAGCTGGACTTCGCTTTCTTCTTGATTGGACGCCATAACATCGACAACACAAACACGCTCGGACACGCTTGTTACTGAAGAGCTGCCCCCCCTCCCTCCCCCCCCCCCCTCCACCATGTGGTCACTTCTTTTGCCTGCAGTGGGATCGGATTTCACTCGCTCGTGCAAATTTCACACCTCCGTATCGGCGCTTACTTATGCGAATTCAATTAAAAAAATTGCTGCCATCCAAAAACAAAAACGAGGAAAAGTTGATTCGTTAATACTCGTCAGCACGATAAGCAAGGTAATACCGCTGCTACGGTAATACCGTGGTGCTAAAAAAGGAACGATATTGTTACCGTAATATTTTTTTTACCGTGAGTACCGATTTACCATGCAACACTATTGTGTAGGCTAAGGTTAATAACGGACAAATATGTACTTTTATTTGGGTAAAAAAAATGTATTCCAATGTTTGCATTAACCTACAAGTTGGCGTAAGCCAGAAAAAAATTATTTTTTTAATTGTTTAGCGATCAGGTCGGTTAAATAGGATCGGTACACCAATCAGTTTGTGTCTGATCGGATCGGAATCTGTTCGGCAGAAAAAATGCTGATTGGTACAGCCTTAGCAGTTAGCAACAATGGCCGAAAAATAGAATTGCTGTGCATATAGGAGAGACAACACAAAACTGCGCGTGAAACGAAACGAAAGTGTTGCTTAAATCAAATGTGCTGGACGACAGACACTTAAGAGCTTTAGAATCTTTCGCAATGAACAGATTTGAAGCAAATCTCGTGCCACTGATGAACCTTGCCAACCCAGGTTACATTAACATCTACTAGCTAGTTAGGCCAGAGCTTGGCGCCAATCCGGATAGACAGTGGAAAATTTTGATTCCGCGTAAAGGAGAGATAAGTGGTATGACATACTAGCGTGAATTCAAATATGGTGTAAAAATCGACAATGTGATGCGACTTTTTAAATAATCTTCTCGTAAGACTTTGTGGAAAGTGAAAGGTGAATCACCGAAAATTCAAGTGTAGGACCTTTATTGTGTTCTTCGAAGGTGGTAATGTGTTTTTGTAGTCGTTCTTTAAGAGTTTTTTATGCCTCATCAAAAACAAAATGAAGAAAAATGGTATGCGAGAAAAAGCTGCCAAGTTTCTCAAGAATTGGTCTTAAGAAAGAAGTGTCATTAAACCCAAGAATGGGCTGCTAAGATTACCCTAAAACCAGCCTATAATTTCTTTCAGAAGTGGGATTTTTTTCCGTTTTCTCTCTGCTCGGCAGCACCGTTTTTATCCTCGAATACCGCCCCAATTAAATTTTGCATTAATGTCTGCTTTAAAACACGAATTTTCTGACCAGAGTTTTAACTGTATTTTCTACCCAACCATCATGCCTAATTATCTTCGATCCGTGTACTCCCAAGTCTGGCATATGCATGGAACAATCGTCGACTTTACTGAAGATTTGACATTTTTTTGTTGTTGTCGGCTCCCTGATCGTTTTGGCCCAGGTTGAAGATTACCGGTTAAAACTACTTGTAACAACAGATTTGGTCATTTCATCCGCGCTTGGTCACCCACTCATCACATTTTAATTTTGCCTGTAGATACTATTTGGAAGATAGGCACAAAAGCGAAATATTGACTGGCGTGTTAGCCTTCAATCAATGCTGGGTGAAAATCCTTTTCAATTTTCATCTTTTGGTAACCTGTCGCAAAATGGAACATGATCCTCCCTTCCCTTCTCAATTATGTTTATTCCGTTTTATTTTCTGCTAAACTGGATTCTGCGAAACGCGACGTGATCCTCCCCACTACAACTAAATAAGGCGTCCTTCACCTCCCATAAACTACTGATTGCAAAAAAAAAAAAAAAAAAAAAAGTGCGCAAGCATTTTTTCAAGTTATTTTTGGCTGATGCCATTTTCAAATGTGTATTATTATTCCTATATAATTACTACTGGGGGAAATATTGGGGTTTAATGGCACATCGGCTTGAAGCCATTGTTGAGAAGTTTAAACTTTCTCAGCAGTACCCCCACTCTTGTTCTGACTTCAAGAAAAGAATGAGGACCACCCATTTTCATACTAATTTGTCTACTCCTGTTTAAGAGAGAAACCTGCCACCTCTTTGACGATGCTTTATTTCTTCGTCACACTCGTCATCCTATCACATTATCTCTGTCCTTCCTTCGGCTAAACCCTTCAACCATTTTTCTTTATATTCCTCATGGGGGGGTTTGTGAAGAAAGAGGTGTGGAAGTTGGAAGGAATGAAAGAAATTACTGTTCAGTCTTATAATCAATGCCTCAAAAAGTAGCACCAAAGAAAGTGATTTGAGTAGAATTAAGCAACTTTAACATGGAATCACGCCTAACAAGTCCATTTTTAGTATACCGGTACATGTATTTCAGGGTGGCTACTAGTCAGGTAAATCAGGATATTAGAAAGTAGGTCAGGAAGTCAGAAAATTGGATGTTAGGTTAGGAATTTTTAACTGCTGGTAAGTGGGGACGATATGTTCTCTTAAACAGGCTAAAGTTGGGTAAAATAAAAATACTTCGACCCGGTATCTGTTATTATTAAGGGTGTACCGATCACGTTTTTTCCTGCCGAACTGGTTCCGAGCCGATCAGTCGAAAAATGACCGGTATACCTAACTTAATACTGATTCGGTTTTTTTGTTGTTTGTTAGAACTAGTAGTGTTAGGTTCAGAAAATTGTAATTGTTACTTATTTAGACATGCAACGCCATCTCTTCACGTTCCCTTCTATCATAGCCTAGTGCAGTGCCAAGTGGGGTCACGATACATAGCAGGAAAAAAATTATTTTACTTTTTTTTAATCTTTTAATCTTAAAATCTTTTTTTCCCTGAAATTTAATCATTAATAAAATTAATTAATTGTAAAGTAGCCTACTTTTACCTCTTCTAAAATCTAATTCTAATCGCTCCATTCTAGCAACTAATTTTTTTCTAATCTAAAAACAACTTTGTATATTGTATAATTCTATGAAATACAAGAGCTATTTTTTTTTATGAGCAAATGACTGCCTTTAAAATGCTTATAATGCAAAAAAAGCGTTGGCTTCCTGGGGGCTCTGCTGGCTTCCCAGGGCTCACAACGCTCACCTAGACCCCCCAGTTGTTAACCCGACGGGCGAAGGAATTTACTGGGAGGTGGGGTCGCGGAAAAACATTTTTTTAGGGGGGTCCCGGTTTGAAAAAGGTTGGGAACCAATGGCCTAGTGTATAAACATAGTTGACCTCAACCTTACATGGTGCAGTCCACGCACGAACCATCGCTCGCCACTTCAGCAAAAGTTTTGATTATGAATTAGTTGCAGCATGACATCCTCTTACACCAGGACGGTGATGTGTCCGTTTCTTATTTGCCAAAACATCTGAACCTGTTAATTTTAGCGCTACATTGTCCTCAATGTTGTGTTTCCCTGGAGGTTTTTCGGGTGCGTGTAGCCGCCTGCTTGCATGCCCACACTGCGTATGCGTGGCGCAGCCCTCCCTTATAAAAGCAAAGAGTTTAAACACTTTCACCATTCATTTTCCTCCAAAGGTTCCTACGCGTCACCTCGCTTCTACGTTTCCCCCCTTTCGTCAAGGAATTTGGATATTCGTCCAAGATGGCCACCGACGCTATCGCTTCGTCCTCGGATACTGCTCCTCCTGCCACTGCTTTGGCTTTCGCCCTCAGCGACTGCTGGGTCTCCTCACTGGATCTTGCTGCGCAGACGACCGCCTATGCTGATGACTCTCCTTTCAGCCCTTGAAGCCGATGTCCGTCTTGCCAAGGAATCTCTCTGTACTGCAAAATGCAACTACTGCCGTGTGACTGCCGAGGTGATTCCGCTGCCTTCCGGCAACTCTCCCATCGACCTGTCGTCCAACTCTTCGTGTAGAAACCGAAGTGTCGCTTGCAGCGAAGACCACAGTTTGACTGACTCCGTTTTTCGTCAACACTCGAAGGCCGTCCCCATGCCACCTCCATCATGCACGTCTTCCGCCCGTCGGGGCTACACCCAACACTGGGTAGAATCCACCGCAAGTCACGACAGCCAGAAACGGGCATTTTCTCACCCGGCCAAAAAACGAAAAACGGCTACAACAACCGGAATGACAGGCCCTGTTGTCAACCCTATACCACTTGTCGCCCCGGCTCCACCTGTCGTCCCATCGCCGCCTGTTGTCAACCGTCCTTCGACCACACCACCGGCGCCAAACACATCCACTTCTCGGACGACAACACAGAAGAACCAACCATTCCTTTGGCCACGCTTCTCAAGACGGTGGAAGAGACGGTACCGGATTGTTTCCTATACAAGCCGTCGCAGTCCGCAGACGTCCCAGTAATCAACAGAGGACTGAAAACCAGTTTTGGCTTTGCATTACGGGACCATGACGCTAAACCTTGTGCTCTCCTTGGCCAATCTACGACTCTTCTCACCTGCCTACTCCGTAACGAAGGCTCTCTCCTAGGCAAAGGCGAACCACTGCTTCTTGTGAAGGAGCCTCCAGCCCCCCCCCCCCCTCCCTGGCCGGGAAACAAGCTTCTTTCGTCCTAAAATGAACACCAAAAAGTTCGCTTAAATTCACTTCAAGGACACCTACTTCGTCCTGCAAATTTTCGACATCCCTCAGATGTCTTCTTCAGGCCTTGAGGATGTTCGGACTTTGAACTACATCTTCTTTCTGACCACTTGTGCATTCGAACTCGTTCTGACCACTTTAGCATTTGAATTTGGCTGCGTTCGTAGCCTTCAGGAAAGGTGTTCGTACTAGGGTTGCTCAACATATGGCCAATGTGAGAAATAAGAAAGACGACAACGGCATCGCAGTCTGCTGCAAATGTATGAATCATGAAGTGGACTGGAAGAGGACGTGCACTCTTCTTAGGTCAAACTCGATCCGTGAGCCCCACCTCAGATGTTTGGAATCTCTGGCAATCTAGCAACATGAAAAGAAAAGAGTGCCTCTAATGAACATCCAGGGCCCTGCATACCCTAGAGTTGCTCAACTGGTAGGCAGAGACCTCAGTGAACAGTTTTATCGTCAGTGGCAACTTGGTGGTGGGAATCGCGAGCAGGCTGATCAATACAGGAGGGGGCTCAAATTCAAATGCTGTGGTCAGAACGAGTTCGAATGCACAAGTGGTCAGAAAGAAAGATGTAGTTCAAAGTCCGAACAAGACATTGACTTCAGTGTTCAGTACGTCAGCTTGAGCAAGGCCTGAAGAAGACATCTGAGGGATGTCAAAAACTTGCAAGACGAAGTAGGTGTCCTTGAAGTGAATTTGGTGTTCATTTTATGACGATTCGATGTTTTCACTGTATTGACCATAGCGATATATTTCAACTTCTTTCGTCCCTTTGGCGACGGCGCCACCAACCCACGGAACTTCGACACTTACCCCGAATGCAAATTTTTCGGCGGTGAAGTCAAAATTGATTTTGGCGCTGCATTCTCCATCCCCAAACGGGTTGAGGTCCCTTCCTTCGTCCTATACGAAAATGACAAGTGCCTACGGATGAGCTTACTTGCCGCCTCCCAAGCTGACGTACTGAACACTGCAGTCAATGTCTTGAGCGAAAAGCTCTCAGCCGACGCCAGTCCAGAAGAGATTTGGAACCTGTCGTCCCTCACCACTCAACTGTTTCAAAAAGCCAGCTTTGTGACCTACCATTCTCTGAGAATCAAATCCACGAATAATTTCAACGACTCGACCAGACGCCGCCTAAGAAATCGTGCGCACACAAACCCCAGCCCTTTCGGACAGACAACCAGTCACGTTCTCGCTCCGGCCATCGCAACCAACAAAAACAAGCTGCAACTCCCGACCGCCGCAGCCGATACTCCTCGCCAGGCGGCAGAAGCTCCCACCGCAAGAGCCAACAATGACACCTTTCTTCTCTCCTGCTTTCCAGTCGGTGCAAGATTACGTCACTTTTTTCCGGCTTGGCAGAAAATAACCCGCAACGAAGAAATTCTCTCAATAATCAAAATAGGGTTTCACCCAAGCTTCCTATCGGAAGTCCCCCTTGCAGCTACCCCTCCTTGGAACTTCACACCTCCAAGCTCCAAAGACCTCTCTTTCGAAATAGACCAACTCCTTGCAATGAAAACCATAACAGAATGCCACAACCCGGCTTTTACAGCACAATCTTCACTCGGCCTAAGAAGACGGGAGGCCTTCAACTCTTACACAAATTGCATTACACAAATTGATTGCCAACGACCATTTTAAAATGGAAACGTTAGAAACCATTCGTCACTCTTTCAAACAGGACAACTGGACCATCTCAATCTACCTGGAAGACGCATGTCTGTACGTATCACTCCACCAATCGGCAACGAAATTTGTCCGCTTCATTTACAACCAAAAGGTCTTCGAATTTCGTTGTCTGCCTTTCGGTTTGAACGCAGCACCAAGAATTTTCACCATGGTTCTAAAACCGTTCCTGGCAACTTTACACCAACAGCAGATCCAAGCAAATGCGTACCTCGACGATTGGGCACTCAACGACCAGGATCCCCATCACCTCGAACAAAACAGAGACATGACAATCCACCTCTTAAATCAGCTCGGATTCGGCGTAAACCTATCCAAATCTCGCCTCTCCCTGGCACAAACCTTCACCTTTCTCGGGGCCTCATTCAATCTACAATCAGCAACAATCTTTGCCTCGTTAGACCGAATCCAAGACCTCCTCCGCCACATCCGACAGTTTCGCAACCAAACTTCCTTCCTCTCCAAGAACTAAACTTCCTAATCGTAAAGATGGACGCAGTGGCAGGCCTGATCCCTTACGGCCGTTGGATGGTAAGACCTTTTCATCACCACCGGATCGACAATTGGTCGAACCTCCAAAACCAACCAGATTGTCAGATGCCATTCCACGAAGACTTCCCCTTGGAAAGCCTGCTGTGGTGGTCAGATATAACGAACCTAACAAAAACGGTTCCTTTACACAAACCTCCACCCGACCAACTCCTCTTCACGGACGCCTCTAACGAGGGCTGGGGAGCCCACCTAAACAACCAAGAGATATCAGGCACTTGGCAACCAGGAAAATTGGACCACATCAACCTTCTCGAACTCCGAGCAATCCGTCTGGCCATATAATACTTCTGTCCCCAAATTCAAAACCCAAGTGTTACGGGTGCAAGCCGACAACGTGACAGCATTAGCCTACATCAGGAAGGAAGGGGGCACAAAATCCAGACAACTACACAGCCTAACCTCAGACATTTTCAATCTTTGCATCTAGAACAACATCACCCTATTGCCTCTACACATCCCAAGCAACAGGAACGTGAATGCGGACTCGTTATCCCTCCGGACTCCACCTACAGGAGAATGGTGCCTCAAGAAATCCACCTGCGAATATCTCTTCAAAACCTGGGGAACACCAATGATAAACCTATTCGCCAAGAGGCACAATGCCAGACTTTCCCCACTACATCAGCACGATTCCGGACGGAAATGTAATAGCAGTCGACGCATTGACCTTCCCATGGCACAACCTTTACGCATACTGGTTTCCACCATTCAAACTCCTCCCACAAGTATTACAGAAAGCAGAAAAAAGTCAGAGCCTCTTCGTCCTAGTAGCCCCTCTATGGCCCTCATCTATCCATGTTAGTCGACACTCCAAGAAGTCTTCCACCTCTTCCCGATCTTCTATCACAACAGAAAGGTTCAAAACTCACCCAAATGTGACCACCCTAAATCTTCACGGGTGGTTACTATTATGGAATTCATCAAGAAGATGCCGAACGCATCGCCTCAAAAGCCACAAGGGACTCAACCAACAGAATGTACGACAGCCACTGGTCCAAATGGTTTCATTGGTGTATCACAAGAAAAATTAATCCTATCAACCCCGCTTTAACCGAACTCTAAAGATTCTTCAGCGATCTTTTCAACATCGACAAGCTAAAGGGGTCCACAATTCTCGTCTATCGCGCTGTCCTCAACTCGGTCTTTAAAGCTGCAGACAAAACCAAACTCCTTGATGACTATCGGATCTCGTTACTACTCAGATCCTTCGAAAACGAACGTCCCACTACAAGGAGATTGGTAACAGATTGGGATCTTTCAATTGTCCTTCAATCCCTAACAGAAGCACCTTACGAACCATTACAAGACAGTCCCCTTCACCTTTTGACTTGGAAAACTGTGTTCCTCGTAACCCTTGCAGCCAGCACACGATGCTCCAAGACTGGCTGTAGGCATCAGATCACAAACTAACACTCCCTTAACAACGGACCATTCAGAGTCCTGCGTCAAGTCGGGGCCATGTCCTACCTTATCTCCGATGTGAATGCACGTGAAGATAAGCCAAAAATCAAAATTGTTCATGTGCAGACCCTGCGCCCATATCATGATTGTGTTGATCTCAATACTCCACCAGACATTGAGTTCAACAGTGACGATATTGCCGAGGATGCTGAAAACGAAATCAGTTGCACCGAGGACAACAACGACGCTGATCAAAGTTCTGAGTTTCACTCGCCACTGACGCCAGAAATTTCTAACCAGTTAGCAGACATTCTCCAGCTGCCATGTCGAATCAGACGCAGACTCGAACGTTTTGAACACTTTGAATTGGACATTTGAAAACACAATGGTTTAACAAAATCCTTAAATATAATCACTGTCGTTAACTCCCAAATTTAAGTAGGGCCGTGTTAGGTTTTAGAAAATTGTATTTGTTACTTATTTATACCATGCGCAATGGCTGTTTGCTGTGACGTCACCATGAGTTAGCCAATGACGAACGAGAACAATGGCTGTTTGGCCATCTGATTGGACTAGCCCAATCACGTGATGTGCACGTCACAGCAAACAGCCATTGCGCGTGGTATAGACATGGCAGCAGGGCTCGAAATGAGCGGTATCGCATCGCAATTTGCACCACAAATTTAAACTTTAGCGATGCAAAATTAAATAATGTATCGCAGTTTAGCGACGCAACTGTGTTAAACGAGACAACATAGCAGCGTGGTCATGATCGTGTTGGCTGACATGGAGATGCTAATCCCTCCTACTTTATAGGCAGGCTAAGCAACGCACATGCATTCTGGGAAATCATTGGTCCTACCACACCTTCGGTATTTAATCGGTGGTGCTTTCATTTCAGACACGGTTCAGAATAGCCTGAACGTGCATTGGATGCCATATTCTTGACTAAGCATCCGTGCGTATAGCAAAGTAAAAGTTAAACAAAAATGGCTCTTGTTTCAAATAAAGTAAACTTTTTGTATTGTTTTTTTTTTTAAATAAATGATTCTTTAAAAGTTGCTAATCATTTTTTCGTGACTGCTACGCAAATTTGTATTTTGTATCGCATTTCTGCTATGCAATTTTTCTAAGACAATTCGAGCCCTGCAAAGCCTAGTATAATTTGTAAATAAACATAGTTGACCTCAACTTTACAGTAGGGAAGTTAGGCCTATAGCTGAGCAGCCACGTGCTGTTCACACAAACTTGTTACTACATTACGCGTGTAGAAGTGCTGCTCACACGACGAAATAGTAAATACCTAGAGCGATTCATAGCTGAATCTGTTAGCGGAGAAGTTTCATTTTTTAATATTTCGATAATTTTTTTTACGTATTATCCCTACCATTTTTGCACTCTTACTGCATGTCACAGAGAACAGTTTTCCGTATTTCTTGGTGGATTTCAGTATAAATCTGCTTTACACATGTTTTTCACAGAAGTTTTCAACGTGGTTTTTCGGTAGACACCCCGAATATATAACTTCATTGCAATACTAAACAATATATATTTATATGTATTTATATGTATATGTATATTTATATGTATTTATATATCTATTTATATTTTATTTATATATGCAATTATATATATTATTAATTGCTTGTATCCAACCTGCGTACTGCCCATGAAAATGCTTTGAAGGCAAGGAATTCAATTAAAAAAGAAAACTTTTTAACACATTTTTTTTACTTCAATCAATTATGCTTCTGAAAAAATAGATGGAAGAAAATGATTTATGATAAAACAATGCCGAAGAATGCCTCCTACATTGGAAATTAAAATGCATAATTAATTCCCCCCCCCCCCTCCCCCGGTGATTTTCTGTTTCGAAAAAAGTGAAATGGATTAAGATTTGTCTACGAAACTGGAATTCCGTTTCACTGAATCAAAATATTTAAACAAAAATTTAATATTGACGAAGTTAAAGCTGCATTCCTGATTGGAATGAATTTGTGATTGTTATATTATGTTTATCCACAGTGAGCGCGGTAGCGTAAGCCAGACACATAATTGGGAAAAAAGATTATTCTGCGGAAGGGAATCCTGCGCAACTGTAATTTTGTATTCAGTTTTATTATTTGCAAAACGAAATTCGTATGCGACCCAATTAATGATTTTGCGAAACGCAGCATGATCCTCCTTTCCCACCACAACTAAATTACAGGGTACCAACCAATCTGGAAACCTCGGGGGGGGGGGGGGGGGGGGGGG
>JAHWFP010215373.1:83789-129061 GCA_023313725.1 Lithobius niger
AGGTTTTAAGTAATGTCTTTCTCATCTAAAGGCTTCAGCCTTTTTAACACAAAACTGGTGAGTTGTGTAAAAAAAATCCTTCCTAAAATTATGTTAAATAACCTGGAAAATGACTTCATCTACTCTGGAAAACCTGGAAAACTCGGGGAAACTGATTTCAGTATTTTGGTGGGAACCCTGAATAAAGCGTCCTCCCCTCCCATAAACTACTTTAATTGAAAAATAAAAAAAAACAGGTGTGCAAGCTTTTTTCAAATTATTTTTGGCTGCTGCTGTTGACCTTGACCCAGCATACCCAATAGGTCTTTCTCTCTTCCTTGAAAGTCTCTTCACCAAACGCCTCTCCCCAGCGGCAATTAAAGGCTACATATATATCTGTCATCAATTCCTTACTATCCTGCGTTTGGAACAACATGGCGATATCCTGCAAAATCATCTTGCGCTTAATTCGGCCTTCGAAAATGCAAGACCCAGTACTAAGCAACTCTTCCCAAACGGAACTTGCCTCTTGGTCTCTCCAGTTTGGAAAATGGACCTAATAAACAGCTGCATTCTGCATCTTTGCTGCACATTTCGCAGAAGATTCCTTTCCTCGTGGCCGTAGCGTCTACTGCCTGTCAAAAAACTGGCTGCAATAGGATGTGACCATATCCGGTTCTCTCACAGGGTACCTAACCATATCCGGTACTTCTCACTACACCGGCATATTATGAAAAAGTTGTCAGAAAATGGTCTTCCGTGTGGTACTCTCCAGATGAGTTTGACCTCGAGAGTAGCCGTAGGAGCCTAAGACCGTCCGATTGTCCAGTGTAAACCCTGCTTCTGTATGGCTAATGCCATTGAATGGTTCAGTTGCGTGCAGACCCCATCTTACTAAAACCAAGTCATGAAGTAAATACTTTGGAAATTTTCTATTTTGTGTTTATCTTCGTTTGACCAGGGTTTATGTGATATTGTAGCGATTCCTAGCCAGTAGCCATGTCTACCATATGAACTTCTAGTTTTGAAGTCTTGAATGTGTAGATTGCTCACAAAGGGCCAGCATGTTCATATTTGTTCTATCCTTTGTATGTGTTGTTGTTCATACTTTCCTTTGCATGTGTTGTTGACGGAAAATCCGGGACTATCAAACTTGGAGCTCCGACAGAAACAAATGTTAATGCGACAACAAACGGGGTCGTGTGATAACATGGCTTCCGACAGCTCAAGTATTATTCCGTCCAGTGATGTCAAATTACAGTGATTTAGAAAGTGGTGTAGAAGGTTCAGATTCTGAGAACCCTGCAAAATAGTACATGCCTGATTTACAGTAATCCAGGAAAAGACTTTGGCAGACGTATTTCATGTGAATTTCAATTAAAAGAAATGGTTTATCTAATTTTTTCCGTGAGATTGTATAATTAATTACATTAAGGTATGTTAATTAACCCAGTGCCACATAAAAAGTAGATATTTACCAATGAAAATAGTATTTGGTCACAGAGATCAACACGAGTTTCTTTGTGCTGTAAAAGTCCAATACCTGTCAATTTTTGCATTATTGCCTCAATGATACTGCTGTTGCATTACATTGTCCCAATGTGATGTTTTCATGGAGATTTCATAGTTGTGCAACCGCCTGCTTGCATGCCCTACTGCGCCTGCGCGGCGCAGCCCTCTTTATAAAAGCGAGAGCGAGGACGCTCTTGTCATTCATTTTCTTCCAGCGACTGTATCCTGTCAAGCTGTCGCCAACTCGGTCCCCGCTTCTTCGCCTCATTTCCCGCCGACTGCCCGTGACGGCGCTCCGTTCACTTGCCGCTCTCCCGCAGAAGCCGACCACACTAAACGTCCGGCGCCTGCTGATCACCCAATACTGCCATCGTGCCGTCATCATCAAGCTGCCGCCAACCCGGGCCCCGCCCCTTGGTGCCATATCTCCCGCCGACTGGACCGCGGTGGCGTTTCATCCTCTTGCCGCCCTCCCGCAGAAACCCTCCGCGCTCAACGAAAGACCATGCAACCACGGCAACTGCTTCCACCTTACCGTGTACCCTCCCGGCTGGCTTTCTTTTCGGTTTATTCCGATATTGAAAGAGACCACAGCACTCAATGAAGACATCGTGGCTCCTACCCCGTCGTCTTCCGGGGCTGACCTACCTTTCCGAAAACTCGGCTTTGGATTGCTTTCCACTGACGCCAAACTTAAAGACCCGGCAACCTCCGCAACTGCTCCCATCTTACCGTGGATCCCCCGAGCTGGCTTTCATTTCGGTTGATTCCGGTTACGAACAAGACCACCATATTCACAGAAGACATCGTGGCTTCTCCCCGTCAACTCCCGGGACTGATCCAGCTTTCCGAAAACTTGGCTTGCTGTCGGCTCTCCTTTCGTCAGGTTTTCTTCTCCCATGAAGCAAGACGAACACCGCAAGACCTCCGGCCCTGCCTATCTCGCCATGGCCTCGCCCCCCCCAAGCCGTCCGCCGCTGGTTCTCCATCCACCAAGGCAGTTGTCTCCTGGCAAGATGATGGACCCCCTTTCGTCAGGTTTTCTTCCCATGAAGCAAGACGAACAACGCAAGGCCTCCGGCTATCCCCGTTTTCCACGAAAGCAAAACTGACAGCAGCGCCAACTGCACAACGGCACTTCTTGGAACCTCCCAAAATCCGATCCTAAGCCTCAAGCATTCTTGTTTCCCGCTTATCACGTGACTCCTTTGTCGCCACCTTTTTCTCGACCTACGTAACATTCTGCAATCCAGACCCTTCAGGCAGTCTCCACAATGGTGAAGACTAAGAAACCTGCAGTTCCTGGCTCCAAGGATGAAAACGAAAGCATTGTGGCTCCCGGTATCGTCCCACCTCTTCCCATCTCTTCCCATCTAGGTATCCACACCCCGTCTCACGAGATACACTTAAACACAGGTCAGGAAGAGAATCCGTCACGCCTGGCACGGACACCACTACGGCCATTTCCCGTAGGTCACTACCCGAAACGAAAGAACGAATTCACAACAACCAACCGCATCTTCCAAATTCACGAACGGCCTCTTTGCTCCCGCCAGTCACAAAACCCTCAGACTCTGTCAATCTCCTCTCCACGGTTTCATCTGCCACGAAAACAAACGAAGAACGGAATCTGCTTTCCGCTTGAAACGAAAGCCCGTCCATACTCAAGCCACGTCCTCTGCACACAACGACCAAACCCCTCCGTTCACGCACGGCGCAGCGGACACATTCTCCACGAAAGCAACACTGACAGCAGCGCCACTTGCGCAGTGACAGTTCTTGGAACCCTCCCAATATTCGGTCCAAAACCTCGAGCGTCCTTGTTTCCCGCCTCGATTAACCACGTGACCCCATAAAACGTCACATTTGTTCTATTTCCACGTAGCGTTCTGCAGATCCTGATTAACTAGGCAGTTTCCACCATGGTAAAAAAAATAAAATCAATAACCCGGGCGCCTGTAACTGTCCTGGATTTTCAAACCCCAACAGGTTGGATCCCTACAACACCACCGTGTGCCTGTACCACCGGCTTTGGGATCTTTACACGAACCCGTGTTACATTTGTATTACAATTCCTTTCTCGACATGGAGACATTTGCTTCCATTCAGTCAACCTCTGCCTTCAGAAAGCGCCAACCCTTAGCTCTTGCCTCAACAAAAAAGAAACTCAAGTCAAGTATAGGACCGTCCACTCCCAAACAAGGCTCCTCTCCTCACACCACATCCAAGCCGCCGAAGAGCACAGGCAAAACGCCGACGTCTTCTAATCCAGCCACTCCATTCATGAGGACCAACATTCACACTAGGAACTAAGCCTCAAGCCTTCATGGTCTCTTTTAGACAAACAACCACGACCAGCCAATCTCAACCAAAGACCAAGAAAGAAGTCTTAACCTCACCCTAGTCGGGTTTGTCGCTAACACCATGACTTCTCAAACAATCAGGTCCTCACCAGAATGTCGCACTCCTCGAAATGAGCCGCCCTCTTTACACAGATGACACAATGCTCGATTCAAAGCCCCCCTTTCAGGGAAACTACCGATTCCGGCTCCAATCTGACTTGGGAACTAAAGCAACCAGCAACAAAACAGCTCTTCCCCAATGAAGACTTGTCCACTACCCCGAACTCCTTACAGTCACGTCCCACACGAATCATTGCAAGTCTGCACCCCACAACTAAAACCAGGGAAGGTGCCCTTCACGTGACACAAAGAACCACTTGACGAAAACAACTAATCTTTAAGTTGAACAGAATCCCAGAAACTTTAACCTTCCTGCCCTTTCCATTATCATAAGAAACGAACCGGAAGTCAAGGAAGCCCGATCCATGCGCTACGCTTCCACTTGGCACGGTCTTGCCACATCGACTTTCGAAAAGGAAGAAAAGTACTCTCCTCACCCACCAACTCACAATTCGGGGAAAAACCTCTATTGCAATGGTATCCCGCTGGATTTAAAAGTCAATCAAAGCAGCATACCTCAAGCATAAAAGTCTGCGCAATCTTCACGTCGTGGGCCCACCACAGCGCCAGCCGAAGTATTCCCAAGAGCAGCATCCTGGCGACAACCAACAACTCTGACTCCCCACTTCCTTGGGGGTATGTCAAGTAAAAGGAAAAGACCACACCGGCTGGGACCACACGTCACTGCAGGAACTGTGGTAAGCCCCCCTTAAGCACTCAGAACGAAGCAGAAGCAAGCCATCCATGTTGGGAGCAAACCAACCACTGATGGAAGCAAGAACACCGGTCCCTTCATGACCACCATCTCAAACCGAAGAAGACCAAATTCCTGTCTCTTCAAGGTTCCGGTAAACGTGCGAAATTTTCTGGAGGACAGCCTGCTTGCATCCCAGGATGCTCGTCAAGGCAGTGCCCGCCACGTGTCTTTGACGAGGTCTACTGTTCATGCTAAATTGACAGGTTAAGATGTTTTGGCAAATAAGAAAACATTTTGCCGGCCCTCGGTCCGGTCGGCTGAACATGGTTTCTTTTTGCGTAAAACATACTTAACCTTATCCCGCCCTGCCTCCCCTGTCAAGTCACCGCCTGACTGATTGAGAGGAAAATAAATGACAGAGCGTCCCCGCTCTCGCTTTTATAAGGAGGGCTACGCCGCGCAGGCGCAATAGGGCATGCAAGCAGGCGGTTGAACAGTTATGAAATCTCCAGGGAAACATCACATTGGGACAATGGAATGCAACAGCAGCATCATTGAGGAATAATGCAAAAATTGACAGGTAATGGATTTTTACAGCAAAAGAAACCATTTTTAGCCAGCCTGGCTGGGGGCCGGCAAAATGTTTTGTTTATCATCCTCGTTTTGTTTGTGACTACTGTATTATCATATGATATGTAACTACTGTATTATCATTTTATTATTATTATTATTATTATTATCATTATTATTATTATTATCATTATTATTATTATTATTATTATTATTATTAAAGTGGTTATTGCTGTTCTTTTTTTTAGAAGTCTAATTCTACTAAGAATGCGGAGGCTATGCTTCCTGATTGGTGACTTAAATTTAAACATTTTGAAAGAAACACAACATGAATGTGAAAAAAAAGATATTGAAAGATTTGAGAACATGTGTGCATATCTTGGATATAGCCAACAAATTTTGACAGCAACTCGAGAAGAAATCAGAAAAAAACAAGATCACAAGATCATGATTAGATTTAATTCTTACAAATTTAAATAAAAGTGATTGTAAAGGATCAGTAATAACAATGAAACCAGCAGATCACTATTATGTCGCAATTGAACTGTGGAATAACAAGAAAGTTGAAATACAAAAAAATATACAGGAAAAAAATTTAGTGTATAGATACTTAAATAAAAATATCATACTTCAAATGAAAAATAGAAACTGGGACGAATTAGAGAACATAACTGATCCAAACGAGATTTACAAAATAATAGAAGACGATTTATCAGGCATTTATAAAAGAAATTGTGTTATTAAAAGAACAAACACTAATAAAACAAAAAAAAATTTTAGGAATGAATGGATGAACTCTGAATTATTAACATTAATCAATAAAAAAAATAAAATGTGGAATGATATGAAGAATAAAAAACATGTGTCTGAATTGGAAACTGAAAAATATAAAGCTTATAAAAAAAAAATTCGCATAGATAGTAACAAAGCCAAACAAGAATACTATAATAATTATTTTGAAAGGAATAAATTTGATAGCAAAAAAGTGTGGAGTAAAATAAATTATTTAACTGGGAGAAAAGGAAATAAACTTAATATTGATGAACACTTAAAGAATGTTTTTAAAACAAATACTAAAATTGTATGTGAGAATTTTCTGAACATTTTAAAATCCAAATTAACAAGCTAAAAGATGAAGCTCTAAAAGATAAACAAAATAAAAGTAATAAGACACAAAGTAGAAAGAGTAGTGATAAAAAATGGAAATCTACACTTAACACCATGGGAGTCATGGAGACGAATAAGTTTGAATTGCTGAATATTATAAACGAAATTAAAGTTAAAAAATCAAGCGGTCATGATGGCTTTCTTATGGAACATTTTAGAGAAGCAAATGAAAAAACTAGCGAATTTATGACAATACTTATAAACTGCATCATAAAGAGTGAAATTTGGCCTGAAAATTTAAAAAAGCAAATAATAAGACCAGTTTATGAAAAAGGAACAAAAAATGACCCAAATAATTATAGACCAATATCGTTGCTGCCTGTACTGAATAAAATTGTTGAAAAGTTTTTTGCAAATAGAATTAATAATTTTATTGTAAAAGGCAATAAAATTAATCAAAACCAATTTGGGTATAGGAAAGGTACTGGTACAATTGATGCACTAATAGCAATTAACAATAATATTAATAGGGCATTGAATGAAGGCAAATTTGCTGGAGCAATTTTAATTGATCTAACAAAAGCATTTGACACTTTGGAAAAGGACATACTTTTGGAAAAAATCTATAATATAGGTATTAGAGGGAAAATGTTTAATATTTTGAACAGCTATTTAACGGGAAGGAAATATAGTGTTAAAATTGGAAATGACACGAGCTGCTGGCAAAATATTACTTACGGTGTCCCACAGGGTTCCGTGTTGGGCCCTAAGCTTTTTTTTTTAATATATATCAATGAAATTTCTGACAGCATCCTAAATACAACTTTGACATTATATGCAGACGATGTCTTTTTACTCTCTATCAACGTTGATCAAAACACCATGATTAAAAATTTACAAAATGAGTTTAATAAATTGGTGTTATATTTCAGAGAAAATGACTTAATTCTAAATAGCGAAAAGACATGCTATTTGCCAATAACCACATCACATATGTACATGAAAAATGATACAATAAAATTTTGCAAGGATAACTGTCTAGAGAATAAAAAAACATGCAAATGTAAAAATCTTACAAAGGTTAAAAATATCAGGTACCTTGGACTAGAAGTAGATAATAATTGGAAATTTTATCAACACATACAAAACCTTATGATCATGATTAGGAAAACTATTCCGACGCTTTATAAAGTAAAGGGGCTGTTAGATATTAAAAATAAAAAAAGTATTTTTGAAGCACTGATAATGTCTAAAATTAAATATGGACTGATTATTTATGGCACTACAACTAACAGTTATATGATTCAGTTACAATCATTAGTGAATAAAGCAATAAAAGTTTTATTTAAAAATGAAAAATTAAAAAATGCCAAAGAAATATATAGCTACTATAATATGTTAAATATTGATAAAACATTAAAATGGATATATATAACAAAATATTATCATTGTGAAGAATTTAAAATTAAACTTAAAAGAAGTGTGAGAAATGATAATAATTGGTTGGAATTACCACGTTGGAGAAATAACTATGGAAAGAGGGGAATAAATTATGTTTTACCAAATATATTGAATGATTTACCGGCTGGCTTAAGAAATTTAACTAACAAAAAGGAAGTAAAGAAAAAGGTTAAGGAGTGGTTAATTAAAGTTGACTAAATTTGCTTATCATGAAAATGAAAGTAGAATACTAAACATTGATGCGAGCTAAAAAAATTTCTACTAATCTTTATTTTATTGTACTATTTGTATTATTCTTATTTACACTATGAAATTATATTAATTGTAAGAAAAAAAAATTAATTTATTGTATTATGTTGCCATTGTATTATGTTAACATTGCTTTGCACATACAAATTCGTATGAATTTCGTGCCTG
Source organism: Lithobius niger (assembly GCA_023313725.1). Taxonomy (NCBI): domain Eukaryota; kingdom Metazoa; phylum Arthropoda; class Chilopoda; order Lithobiomorpha; family Lithobiidae; genus Lithobius; species Lithobius niger. Next base: position 91,995 of record JAHWFP010215373.1, read on the forward strand.
TACGGAACATCTTGTACTTGAATAAAGCAGATTATTATTATTATTATTATTATTATTATTATTATTATTATTATTATTAAAGTGGTTATTGCTGTTCTTTTTTTTTAGAAGTCTAATTCTACTAAGAATGCGGAGGCTACGCTTCCTGCCAGGGGTAAAGCTACAAAGGCCAGTCAACGAGCATCTAAAGAAAAAATTCAAGGTAGGCCTATGGTTTTATGAATAAACTAAAGCAGTCTGTTTGTGTTAGTGCAGTATTATATGTATGTCCTGGTTTTGTAATGAAAAACATGAAAAATTCCAGGAAACTAAAAGTAGAATTCCAGGTCTGCAGTAATTATCAAGTCCTTGAAGACTTATGTATGACATTTTCTTATGAGCGCTCAAAACGAGACGGGACTGATCTTTAAAGTCGGGATACTTTGTGAGTTGACACAGTTTATCACAGCTTACACTAAGAATTGCAGGATAGACAAATTTCATGCATTTAAGTTCGAGTTGTTTGGCCGGGGAAAAAACTACTGGAAAAATTGTTTTGTTGTAGTAAAGAAACCTTATCGTGGAAGAGCGCTTCGCATTGACCAAGATACTAAAATGTTTTTGAATTCTCATCACAAGTATTGGATTTTCAAATGAAAGCTTCCGTGTGCGAACTGTTTATGGCTAATGGTATTGACTCTTTGCGTCAGCCAGATAACAGTAAATTGTGTACTATTAGAATTAAAAGTGTGTTTTATTAAAACTTAAAACCAAAACTGTACCGGTACTAGTTTTCTCCAACTGACCAATACTGATTCTGGTGCCACAAAATCAGCAGGTGCAAATTATTTAAGTATGGGTATTAAAACAAAATTGGCCATGGTTCTCATGATTATGTGCCCTTGAAAATTTACATTACCTGGAATTTATAACTTTCCCCTTCTCTGAATGCTTTTGCTCTAGAGATAAAATTATTGAACCGACAGCCACGCAGCCCTATGCGCATCCTACTATGCACCCCTCTGTATATAAAAGCGCTGCCTGACGGTGTCCATCATCTTTTCTTCTCTACAGCACGTTTAGATTGGACGTGCTTGCTTGTTCCCTGGATACCATTGGCAGTGTTACTGTCTTCCTTTGTTTCCGTCGCATGCCTTGTGCTAAGGGTGCACCGAAGGAGGGCTGTAGAGAGGAATAGATGATGGAGATGATGAAAAGATACCTGCCCCCTTTGTCTCCTTAGCCTAGGACCTCTTCACCTCCGCTGCTAGAGTTTTCGTCTCTTTTGGCAGATTATCAAGACCCATTACTATGAGTGCAGAAATCCACCTGCCACTAGCCAGTTGGCGATTAAAGTAGGCAGGTTGGCGATTAGCCAATTTGGCCGGTGGATTGGAGGGTGATAAATAGGGCTGAAATTTTCCCTTTTTGTTGGTAAATTTTATAAGGTTTTAAAACCTGTGTGCCTTCAAGGCTAGGTACTTGTGCCTGACAAATTGTGTTAAGCACCGCATGTAGATTAAAAGGATTTTTTTTTATTGGTTACTGGCTTCCAGTGTCTTAAGAACTTATTAATTTAGCGACAAAAGTTTTACAGTTGGGCACTAAAAATTATGCTCTACCAGCCAATGGCGAGTTCAAAAAATTGTGAATCTTCACCTATACCCGTTACCCTGGTCCTGTTAGTCAGTGCAGCCAGGACACCCAAAGCAGCTACATTTCAAACGACTTCCACCTCCAATTCCAGCAGAATACAGCCGCTGCTTTGGATGCTTCTACACTTCATTGGGAAATTCTCAGAGCGAAGGATACCTACCTTCGTCTGAAACACCAAGTAAAAGGTAAAGTTGCCCAAAAGCTAAGGAAAAGCCATCCTTCATCTCCTCCTTGGACCTTTCATTTCAATCGTCCCTTCGTTCTTCCAGCCCTCGCCCTGCGACCGTTTCTAAGTCTGGTGACCTCTCTCTAAGGATGAAGTTCACCAGCTAATGAAGAAGGCCCTATGCTCCTTTGGCTATGAACACAAGAGTTCTACCAAGGATTGGATAGATAGTTTTCCTACAGAAGTGCGCTCGAAAACGGCGCCATTCTTCGTCTCCTTCGCTGGCAGCTCCTCCAGCGAAACTGATTGCTTCTACATCAACGCCACTTAGCAATGAGTCAAGCCACTTAGCAATGAGTCACCCTTGCTACCTTCACAACACACAACAACAAGTGGTTCCTCCCTTGCGTACAGAGCACGACCGTGATTTAGAATTATCTTCTGTCTTCGCTTTCCCTTGTGGACGAAGGCTCCCTACATGCTCACTTTGCTCCTTCGTTTACTGCCGACCCTGATCCCTCGGAGATCCCTCTCTAGAATCTCCTGAGGACAGTAGAAAGTATCATCCTGGACGCTTTCCTCTATAAGCCTTTACTTTTGGATAGCCCTGTAAAGAACCGCGGTCTTTCAACAGGCTTTGGATTTGGATTACGAGATCGTGTCCGACGCCAACATGCCGTCTTAGGACAATCGACGACACTTCTGACAACGCTCCTGCAATAGTGGTCCGCTCTTAAGAAAGGGCAACCCACTGGAGATAGACAAAGACCCTCCCCTCCTCGACGGGGTTGGGAAACTTTCTTCTTTCATCACTTCGGCTATGGATCTGCTCATCCTATAAACTTCGACACTTATCCTCAGTCCGAGTTCCTCACAGCTGAAGTTAAGATGGATTTTGGAACTGCCCTCCCCATTCTACGAAAGGTGACCGCCTCCTTCGTTTGGGCCTTCGTGCGGCTTCCCAGGCCGATGTTCTCAACACGGCTGCTAAAGCGCTCTGCGAAAGACTATCTTTGGAATGTAACCAACTTGAAGGTAAATGCCTCACCTTCCTTACCTGACAAGTTTTTCGGAAGGCATGTTTTGCTTCCTTTGACTCCATAAATTGGTTCACTAAGGCTTTGTTCAACTCCTCTCTCCTCTTTCTCGCATTCGACTCCGCTCCTAAGCTGAACGACTCAACTCGCCATGAACTTCGCAATCAGCCTCTAAACGAATCCAACACGGTTTTTCGAGGACTAGTTCCCAATATAGCACCTCACCTTGACGTAGCTCGGAAACCTAAAAAGCCAAAGCCTTGACCCTATGCCAAGGCTCCTTTCCGTCCCTTTCGGTCAGAAATGAATAAGGCCTGGCAATCCTCAAACCATCAGGACAAGGCCTTCGCTGATTCCATACCTTCTAACATCCAGTCCTTTTGGGCGAAAAACTGCGGTCGGCGTAACTCCTCAGGCTGCAGTACTGCTCCCAACTGTCGGACTCGACACCAGTCCCGTAAACCAAGGAAAAGATCTCAATCCTTTCAATGACATTCATCCTTCTCCCCTTCCAGTGGAGGGGCCTTTGCCAATTTCTGCTAGCTTGGCTACGCATCACTTCAGATCCCATCATCCTACTTTCACCAAGGCTCCACCTGTCTGCACTTAACTCTCAACTGAGATTCAAGCCCTGTTAGCCAAACTGGCCATTCAAGAAAGCCCTGATCCTCTTCGCCCAGGCTTTTACAGTTCTGTGTTCCTCTGTCCAGAGAAAACTGGAGGCGACAGACTTATCTTCAACCTTCGACCTCTCAACAGAAGTATTCAAAATATTCACTTCCAAATGGAAACCTTCAAATCGATTCGTCACTCCCTTCACAAAGGCGACTAGGCATCTGTCGACCTGGAAGATGCGTATATTCATGTGCCTCATATCACGTCAGTTCGCCACTTCTTCCGTTTTATCTACAACCAAATCTACGAGTTCCGATGCCTACCCTTCGGCCTCAACACCGCTCCCCAGGTTTTCACAGTAGTTTTAAAACCAGTCATGACTTTTCTTCACCACAATGGCTTATGGCTATTTCGATGACTGGCTAATTCTCCACGAAAGGTCCACGGTGCTTGTGCAAAATCTCCAGTTTACCCCTCAAGAACTCTGTCTTCTGGGATTTGGAATCAACTTCACCAAATCTCGCCTCTCGCCTTCACAGACGTTCTTTTTTTGCAACATAGGCTTCGACCTAGCCTCTGCAATCTTAATGCCTTCCATCGAAAGAATGACAGTCACTGTTTCATCAATCCGAAGCTACCTTCGTACTCGCTCCAAGACCTGAACTCCATCATAGGCAAACTAGACTCCTTAGCGACTCTAGTTCCTTACGCAAAATGGATGGTTCGACCACTCAACCATTTTCGCATTGACGAATGGGGCTCAGGCCCTCATGCACCTCAGCAGCGAATGATCCCCCAAACCTTCCCCTTCGCAACTTTGGTGGGGAGGCGTTCTCGTTATGTCACGGTCCGTACCTCTTCAGGAACCAGCATCATACTTGCATCTTCTTACAGACGCCTCCCTTCAGGGATGAGGAGCCCACATTTCCAGTCATCAAATCTCCGGTCTTTGGTCCCCTAACGAAGTCTGACACATAAGCATTCTTGGAGCTGTCGTCCTTGCCCTTCAGCATATTCACCGCCTTGTTTCAGGAAAAGTAGTGCAAGTCTACATGTACAAAACAACTGCCATCTCCTACCCCCGGAACGGGGGTGGTACGAAATCTTGCAACCTGCACAACCTCACATCCGAGATCTTCCATTTCTGCATCTCCTTGAAAACCAAGCTTCTTCCACTGCACATTCCAGGCAGTCGCATGTCATCTCTAACGACCTATCCTGTCGCTCCCTACCTACAGGGGAATGGACCCTCAAAACATCAATCTGCGAAATTTTCTGTTCAACCTTTGGGGGCGGCCCATGGACGACCCGTTTGCTACGAGGCACAATGTCAGACTTCGCCACTACATCAGCTCGGTTCCGGACCACCGAGCCTGGACAGTAGATGCACTCGCATTCCCATTGAAGGGCCTGATTGCTTATCTTTTCCTTTCATTCAAGCTTCTTCAACTGGTCCTTTTACCCAGACAACAGGCCTGTCTCCAAATTGCCCCAAATTGTCCAGCCGCCAGTTGGTTCCCAGTCCTTTTTTTGGATCTCCTCGTCGACCAACCTCGCCTGCTCACCGGCATCCCAGATCTTCTTCCTTAGTGCCACGAGACAAGCTTCCATCCAAGACTACAGTCCCTCCGCCTACACGGATGGCTGCTGTCATCAAACTCCGTATAGAGATTTGAATTTCTGAAGACCAGGTCTCTCACATTAGGAATTTCTGAAGACCAGGCCTCTCACATCGCCCAGAAGGCCGTCTGGTCCTCCACCAACAAAATCTACAACAGCCACTGGCTGCAGTGGCTTCATTGGTCTAACTCAAAACAAGTTGATGCAGTCCATCCCACTCTACCACAGTTGCTAGACTTCTTCTCCAGCCTTTTCGATGGAGGCCTTAAAGGATCTACCATTTTGGTATATCAATCAGCTCTTTAACTCTGTCTTTAAAGCAGCCAACAATCAACATATCCTCGACGACTTGATTTCTTCCTTAGCGGAATCCTTCGAACTCGGGCGACCAGTCACCCGACGACTCTTTCCAGACTGGAACCTGTCTTATCGTCCTCAACTACCTGATGACTCCGCCACATGAGCCACTTTTCACGTGTCACGTAAGTCTTAACTTGGCAAGCTGTCTTCTTGCTGCATTTAGTTTCACGCATCTGTTGCAGCGAAATGCAAGCCTTTTCCGCTGCCAACTGCTTCTTTCTCACCGACTTCGAGGGAGTTTCCCTGACCCCGCGTACGTTGTTTTGAGCCGAGACTCGGAAGCCCTGTCAATGTTACTTTCTGCATCCCCGCCGTAACCAACATCCTAGTAGATGAACCCGAACAGGCTTTTTGCCCTGTGTACAGGCTCTTCATACATACCTCAAAAGTATGAAACTCTCCGATAAGGATGCACCCAGCTTTTTTTTTTTTTTTACCATTTACCAAACCTTACGGGACCCCACGCATGATTGCAACCTGGATCAAGAAAGTCATCGTCAGCGCCTACGACGCAATCGACATGAATTGTGCTGCCAACATCATCCAAGTAACCACCCACAAACTCGGAGCTATCTCCTCATCCTGGGCCTTTTACCGTAATGTCCCATCTCGGACATTCTTGAAGCGTCTTCCTGGCGTCACACCTGCCTTTCCTCTCATTACTTTCGAGGCATGTCCTACCAGGCCGAAGGACTATATCTTCTAGGACCCTTTGTTGCAGCTAGACGAATTCTGTAAACCCCTTAAACATTATTGATCGTTGCCTTCAGACGCAGGATTTCCTTATCAACGTATCGCTATGCACAGTTCTTTAACTTTTGGGGGGAGCCAGCCCGCAACCCTAGTGAGCCTGTTACTATGGTGCCCGTCATAAGTTACGAGGTCTACTGGAATGCCTTAAATTCCAGGTAATGTATATTTTCGGCGGCATACAAAAACATCAATTTACCAGGGGTACCTGGTTGAAATTGGTTTTTATTGCCTATCTGAAAATATACATTACCTATACCTGCCCTACCTCCCGTCAACGTCTTCATCTGGGCGCAATGAGGAATAAAAGGTGATGAACTCTGTCACGCAACGTTTTTATATATGGAAGGGTGTGAAGTAGATGCACACAGGGCTGCGGGGCTGGCGGCTCAATAACTTTAGCAAAAGCATTCAGAGAAGGAGAATGCTATAAATTCCAGGTAATGTATATTTTCCGTTTTGCAATAAAAACCAATTTCAACTAGTAACCCCTGGTAAATAGATATATTTTTCCTTTTTAGTTAACTAAACATAAAAATACATAAAACGACTGAAATTTATCAGAGTTGTAGAAGTTAGTACAGTTGTGTAAACAGTACAGAGAAAAATGGTTCACGATATTTGATCATCATTATTCTTAACATTATCTACTCTTGCAACATTATCGACTCCTGCAAAATTTGTGGGTGATTGGTCACGGTACCATCACCATGATATTGCTGCGGTACTGGTATCGGAACCGGTACAGCCTTACTAAAGACAATATCCAGAACATTTTTCAAACCAGGTTCACAATCGTTTGTTCTTACGCCACAATTTTTGTGTTTCTTAGTAATTCTGTGGCTCGTAATTTTACAGTGAAAGCGAATGGAATTACCGTATCGCACAGTATCATAGGCCACATTCCACCTTCAGAGTAAAAAAAATAATTCAACTTAATTAAGATTTTAAAGCTTACTAACCACCCACCCCAGTTCGGCCATTTGTGAATATCAGTCTGGACCCCTGATCACGCGGCCACATCACATACCTTCCTTTATCTGCCCTTGTCACCTTTTAGTATCTTAAGGTAAAAAAAAGGCTGTATGTAGGATTGTGGGTGTTAGTGTGTTGCACCTGGGATTGCAGTGAACTCTCCTATGCAGTCTGACGCTCATCTGCGTGTTCATACGTCAGTATTGGGTCATATCATCGTTCTGATTACAACGCTCACCATCACCTTCCCGATTGAGAATGAACAATTTGTCCCTGCAGGTTCGAACACTCCTGGAGTTGATATTGCTTGGGTCCCGTGCCAGGTCCCTCAGGACGGGGATCAGGAGCTGCATATTGTGCATGTTTTGCGCCGATCTCTTTTCGTGGCATTTTTTTTACTTTGGGGAGTCTTTTTCAGCAAGGAAACATCCTTGCCCTATTTGGATGCGATTCTGTGGACCCAGATACAGGTGATTGTGCGTGTATGTTGCATTGGTACAGGTGCCACTACCCCATGCTTATTTTGAGCGGACTTGCTTAAGTTGCTTCTGTGTGTGAAAGGGACTAAGATGCTACACTTCCTGCTTTCCGGAAGTATTTACTTCTGAAGGAACCAGTATGAGCTTGTGGAACATGTGTTGCAGTCCAGTTTTCGGGCCGGTTCGCATGCATAATTTTTTTTTTTTTGTAACTGCCGTAGCAGTTAAGTGAGTTTTCAGGTAAGTCACATTGGTCTTACTGAGTAGTAGGATGCGCTCCCATGGCTTTGGCTGGGAGTGCGTGAAACGTTCCAAGACTAGCGGGATGGTGGGTTCGTAGACACTCTTACATGAACACTCGATTAGTCAGACTCGCGCCAGTTGGTGTTTGCGCAGAGTGACATATTGTTTGTTGGCTGAATGAGGACTCCCATTTTGGCTTCAATTGTGACAGACCACCAGCACGTAGACTCGATTGTGCGACAACATGACAGTATACCAAAGAGAAAAGGCCTCCCTTGCAGCAAGTCCCCTGCGAAGAAGGGAAAACAAGATAGATACTGAGCTTCAGGACTCCCCGGAGTGACTTAGAAGTCGTATATCTTAGGTTGTAGCTGCCTGCAGCAACACGCAGTAGCTTGCAGCGTGATCGTGGACTACCCGTGGCTCTTGTCCATTATTTCGCACGACTGCCAACCGAAATTCCTCCACCACCCGAAACTTCACATTCTCCTCTATGGAACTAGCACCATGTGGAAGTGGAAGCCTTCATCCAGAAAGGAGCCCTAGAGCTTTGGACTGGACGAAACTGGGGTTTTACGTCCCAACTTCCTCTTTCCAAGGAAGACCGAAGGGAATCTTATAATATTCAATCTGAAATATCTCGACAAGTTCATCTCCAACGCAAGTTTAAAGATAGAAACCTTGGACTCGATTCACAACCCTGGGAATTCATGCAGCCCATTGTGTTGGAGGACACATCTTCATGGGAAGGTTTACGACTTCAAAATTCTCCCATTTGAATTGCCCACAGCACCAAGGGTCGTAACATCCATCAGAAAGCCCATCCTAGCGATTCTTGATTCTGGAGACATCAGGATACACGTCTATCTAGAAGACTGGCCCCTCCGGAACAAAGACTCAAACAAAATCATAAAGGGATTTTCGGACAATAGCTGATCTTCTCTTCTAGCTGGGCTTCATTATAAACTTGAAGAAATCGCACCTCGAGCCCATGAAGGCCTTCATCTTTCTCTGATCTCTCTTCGATCTGGATTAATTCACCATTCGCTAGTCTCAGGAAAGGATCATCTCCATCAGGGAGTCAGTCATCAAACCTTTGGACCACCAGAACCTTTCAATGAGGTTCCTGTGCAAAGTCAACTAAATGCCGCAGCAGATTTAGTCCAGTATGGCTGATGGAGACTCCGTTCCTTAAACTGGTACAGGAGGGACCACTGGAATCCCGGACCTGAACCGTATCAGGACAGGATTTCATGAGCCTGAACTTCCCCAGAACGAAAACCCTGTGGTGGTATGACCCCAGCACTGCATGAGTTCCCATCCGGTAAGAGGATTTCTGTGTGACCCTCATCACGGATGCATCTACCTTTGGATTGGATGCCCACATTAATTCACTAACTAGCGAGTCTATGGACTCGTGAGGAAAAAAAACTCCATATCAACATCCTGGGGCTCTGTGCCATTCTACCTGCCATGCACTATTTTCAAAGCCTTCTGAAAGGAAAGACGATTCAAGTCAAGTGTACAGCGTTAACATCACAGCTGTTGCCTAGTACAAGGGAGGAGGGATCCACTCTTTAAATCTGCATCTGCATCATGTTTTCTTTCATGCTAGTACACTTACATTCCAAGAAGTGTTTGGGTGTTTGCCAGGGACGCCTCGCAAAATATATTTTTTTTCAAGCCGTCCTGCTCATATTTTGATGTTAGCTCCTATGCATGCCTCCTTGTCTTTAACATGTAGGTCTTTTCAATTGGTTTTTCTCTTAGCAATTAATGTAGTTCCATGTTATATTTTTACTTTTGGCGCCCTTACCGGCAGGTGCCAAAAGTACCAGCACCGTAATTTTTAGCTCCGATCGATACCTAGAGAGAGTATTATCTACATTCATGTTGCTAAGTTGCCTTGTTATCCCCTTTCGTTAATTGAAAAAATAATTTAGTTCAAAACTTGATATTTATAAATCTGAAATCATAACCTTAACGCATTTTGCCTCGGCATCTATATCACTCCTTTCCAACTGTACACCCTTTTTCCACTCTAGCATATGTACAATAAGTACAAATTGTAAAGTTAAATAGTCTAAATTCTTGAGTGGCGAGGGGATTTTGAGAACTACTAGCCAAGTGGTGAGTGATTCTTGAGTGACATTCGGAAGGGTTGGTTGCCATCCGTAGGTGTTTATGGGCAGAAGCATTAAGCCAGCATTTCTAAGATAAGTTGGTTTTAAACTCCTTGTTTGGAAAGTAAAATAAGAGATACAAAATATTTTATGTTTTATGGTGCTTATCAAGCCGAGAAATTTAATACATAATTACTTAGTAAAAAATCCATGTACAATGACGACAGGACGTTAATGTGAAGCATTCATTAATTGCTTTGTGACACTTCATGACAAGTGTTATCACGTAGAGCTAATATAGTTAAATATTGGACGTGGTGGGATTATGGCAAATGTACTCCCATAATCAGCACTGCACGAATATTTTTTTGAAATATTACCATGTTTTCTTTTTATGTACAATTTTTAACTTCACTACCTTTACTTTGGATACATATTTACACAGATGGCGTTGAGCTGGAAGATTCTGCTGAAGAATTGGATGATACTGCTCTAGAAGAATCTATTTCGAAAGCCCTTGATAGTGTTGCCGACTTTCTGGATAGCGAGACATTTATTGATTCTGATACTGCTGAAGGTAGGAGTGAGAAGAATGATTTGGATGTAGTGTCTGTTGGTTCACTTTCTGAGATGGACATGTCGGACGTCTCTGACAATTTTATCGCAGAAGCAGCCATGTCTACTTTTGCCGACTGTGATGAGATTTCGGATACAGAACTCCATGTAGTTGAATCCCCAAAAGCTATCATTCCGAGTGGCATCAAAATTAAAGAAGCGGTTGTTAGTGTTGAGAAATTGAACTTGGCTAGCTGGGCCAAAGATCAAACGACATTGCACTTGGCTAGCCCACCCAAATTAACCGAACAAATTTCAAGTGATGAGGAAAGTGTTGTAGTTTTGACTGAAAAGGTTTCCAGCGACGAAGAAAGTTTGAGTGGCAATATCAGGAAGAAATCGGAAAATAAAGTACCTGCTGCATCGAGGTATAGCAGTTCCTCACGTCGAGGGAGTAGTGGACAGAGGAAAAGTGATAGAAGTAGTGCACTTAAACCTCTTCAACCAAAGAATCGTGATACTTCACAAAAAAAGTCTACCACTACTGGTAGTCGTAAGTCACCATTAACAAAGAAAAGTGGAACCAAAGAAAATGATAATAAAACCAACAAAGATGGTAAGGATACAAAAACTGGTAAACCGATTGACTCTTCAAATACTCAGTTGTTGAATTATCGCATACCCAAAATTGGACCGACAAGTTCATCTTCAGACCGGCGGAAGAGTGCAAGTGCCACCTCAAGATCTGCTTCTGCAAAGGATAGTAAGTCAGGTATGTGATACTGGTGTTGGTGGGTATATTTCATTATAAGTTTCTCTTTGAAGTGTAGTATTCAATGAATTTTTTCTTGCATGCATGTAAGCATTTTTTCCCCTAGGTCGCCTAGGTATTTATAGAGTACAGGCTTTTTTTCTTTCTACAGAAGGTTTTATTTATGCACAACCCGAAGAACAGAAGAAAATGATTGTTTCATGTAACCTGTTCAATTAGGCTTTATTTAATTATGACAGAAATTTTCCTGTACTGTACTTTTGTACACAAGTTAACGTCCTTTGTGTTGTTAAAGTAGTGTGCCTACTAAAATCCTGTACCACTGAAGTGCTGTGGCTTTTACATCGGAATAATGTTTCTTTGTACGTTTTATGATGAAAATAGTGTCTTATTGTTAATGAAATAATGCAGTTTGGCGTGTTGTTGTAGTCTTAACATTTATTTTGTACTTGTATTAGAATTTAATGATGGGAGTGGTAGTTAATGCATAGTTCTACTTCTAAACATAATTTATTGGACACAAACGCAATTTTATCATGAAAATACTAGCCTAGCTGTTTGCCAGTCAACATTTATAGACATTCATGTGGCTTAATGGTTATCGTGCATCACTTCTCTCTTCAAAGGTGCCCCACACCGGTAATATTCCAAGTCCATGCATTGTTGGCCATAGTTAAACCATTGAATAAACCTAAACTTTGTTGCCATAGGTTTATCTGATCGGGTGGACTTTTTAACTTGTATGGCGCAGGGGGTTCATACGAGTCCTTAAAAACATGGAAATGTCCTGAAAAAAAGGAAATTAATGGCTTGCAAAAGTTCCAGAAAAACTAAGTCCTGGCAATTCCCATAACGGAATGTGTTGGACATCGATGTTCAGTTTGCACAGAATTGATAATATTTTATGTTTAGTGAATATCGCTTAAATGTCTCTTTGTCAGGTGATTGATTGTGTGTGGTCTTGGAATTTCACTGACATTCCTGAAAAATTCCGGGTATTTAAGTGTGCTGCTAGTACAAACCCTAAGCACAAACTAGTACGAACCCTAAGATCTAGAAGCACTATCTGGATGCAGAGACGCCAGGAAGGATAAAACTTGGAGGGGTGTAAACCAGATGATTACCGACATAATTTTCCATCTAACCAAAAAATTATGTAATTTTTCCGATTGATTTGCCGACTGACCAAAAATTATGTAATTTTGCGGACACTTGATTTGCCAACTGGCCAAAAAATTTGGGGGGGGGGGGGTGTGACACCCACCCGCACCCCCCATAACAACGTCCCTGTCTGGATGTCCTTTACTGCCATCCAATTTGTGCACCATCACCAGCATCGGTCCATAAAAATGAAAGGTTTTTCCTTCTCCATCTAATCAAATAAAAATAGGAAATCCGAGGTGGGGTTTAACCCTTTGAGTGCTAAACCCGAGAAAATCTCGGGCCAAACACAAGCACAGGTTGAAGTATTAAAAACAGAGTCCTTACTACGCGCGAGATTGCCAACAATGCAGGAATGACAACAATACTAGATTCCCTTAACAAGCCGACTCTAGAGACGGCCGTGGCCGAGTTGGTAGAGGCGTGTGCCTCACGTTTAACAGCTCTTTCAGGTTGCTAGTTCGAGCCCCGTCCAGGTTACCCCTACTTTTTTGGAGATATAAAAAAAAACTCAGCTCTCAAAGGGTAAAGAAAGAATTTTTCAAAACACAAGTTAACCCTTTGAGTGCTAAACCCGAGAAAATCTCGGGCTAAACACAAGCACAGGTTGAAGTATTAAAAATAGAGTCCTTACTACGCGCGAGATTGCCAACAATGCAGGAATGACAACAATACTAGGTTCCCTTAACAAGCCGACTCTAGAGACGGCCGTGGCCGAGTTGGTAGAGGCGTGTGCCTCACGTTTAACAGCTCCTTCAGGTTGCTAGTTCGAGCCCCGTCCAGGTTACCCCTACTTTTTTGGAGATATAAAAAAAAAACTCAGCTCTCAAAGGGTTAAATATGATGAAGGGCTGAAGACTCGGCAAGATACTGCAGTATGTTTTATAGTTATGCAACACGATTCCACAGCTATTGTCCTAGGTTAAACACAATTAAAAATAGTCGAGGACTTCCAGCTAAGGAAAAGTAATTTACACGGAAGTTTCAGCAGATTAGCGTCCCTGTAGCAGAATCTGCACGACAATACTTCGCGGACAGTGGAAGGCCGCGGTGGAAAAATTGGCCCAATTTCTGCAGTTTTGTAAATTTTTGACTGATGTTGACATTCCAATACACCATTTTAATTGTCTCGACAAGACCTTTCCATTGTTGGAGTTGTCAGATCAATAGGACAAAGCACTGAAAAGTTATTAGATAAAAACCAATAAACATGTGGATAACCATATGATAAAAACGCGTTAGCTGCAGTCAATTTTTTTTTTACTATCAGTTTGTGTCGCAGACAATTGCAGAAAGTTCTGCTTCTGGGAGTAGCGTGAATAAAGTTACAGAATTCGAGCTTAGTACAAGTAAATAAAATAGCCTACATAAACAAAGGCTCTTGTGGTCATGTAAACTTTTCATTATGTTTGTTGCTCCGTGGGTGGTGAGCTTTTTTTTTGACTCTGTAGTAAGCACACTTTCCTGATGTGTGCATGTAAGTAAGGGGGGGGGGGGCACCCCTCCCCCCAGGTTTTCATAATAGTTCCGTTTGGTTTTTATTTTCAATATAACTTTGCGTTTTTGTCACAGGTTTTAAGTCTTGCATCATGTGTTAGTATAGCTGGCAGGTAAGGTAATAACCATCTTTACTAACTACCAAGTGAGGAACTCTTATGCGTCTGAGGGTGGTGTTTTTATGAAGTAGTTTACGAAATGTTTCAGGCCATCGGACAGTTGGCAATTCTTAAACTAGTATGCTATGTGTACACTTGATCGTTTCTGTGGTATTAAAACTGCCTTCAGCTTCACTCCAGCCTCTCAAGAAAGTTACCAAGGATGTGCAATCAAGTGGACTTCATTGTTGAAATTATGCTGATAGTGCAACATTTTGCATTATCTCGTACCTGCATCAGATAATAGCACAGTATTGTGAAGACTTTGTGTGTGTGGTCAAGAAAGCCGCTACCCTATTTAAAGAATAATGCCACAACCAGTACTACTGCTGGATTACCGTAACCCAATTTCTCGTCATGTCTGCGAGTAAGCTGGCCTGTGGAGTTGCGGTTGAAGTAGAGGAAAAGAGAAGAAACTGGGAGAAGTCATACGTTGAGCATCAGTAGATCTTTTTTGTAGGAGATGGACCATGTATAGGATGTTAAAGAAGTGCCATGCTGAAGTTATTTTGCAAGGAACTTTGTTGTGCAACATTACCATATTATTTGTTGCACCACTGCTAACCCGTTAATGCAGCACAGTCGCATCACCTGTACCACATTTTAATATTAGCAATACAAAGAACTTTCAAGGGCCTTATCTGTCGGTCGGAGAAGATATGTGGATTTTTGCAACCTTTTTCTAATCTGTTGGCAGTAAGTCTTCCAACAGAACAAAGTATATAGGTCTTTGCGTGGTTTCATGCATCAGGAGTTGCCGTTCTGGATGACCTGCTGAAGCAACCATTCGAAGAGCGATTTAGTAGCGCAACCATAACTCCAAGGATGATTTGTGGTGGAAAGCACTGACAGCAATGTTGTTTTGGAATATGTTTGGTAGAAGAAAAAAAATGCAGTTGTAGCAGTGTAACGTAAGTTGATTGATGGCTACGATGGTTAAATAGTGTGGATTCTTGTCATAGTGTGGTACTTATATATTTTTACCACAGTTCCCATGTGTATTCCTGGTTTCTATGTAAACACTGTTTGTATATTTAGTATAAGTTAGTCTTTCTTTGGTTTAAGTGCCTTGAATCTGTTTATAGAGGGCTGTGGTTTGCTAGCATGATCAGAAGATTTGCATTGACGAGGTACAAGTTCGAAAATTATTAATGAAGAAAAGCAGCAATTTCTACCACAATTATTTTAAGTTTGTTTTAAGTAACTAGTTGCCGTACCAAGGAAAAAGTTTACTGCAAATGTTTACAATTAATTGTCTGCCATACGTGAATGGCCTGCAGATGTAATGTTTTTACCCCATGACATTGCTGTTTTTCTGTTTACAACCCCAAGATCGGGACCTTCATAAGGAGATCAAGACTTTTAACTAGCCTATGCCGGAGCAAATATATTTTTAAAGAATTAAATCTGTTAGGGCAATGACTTTTTTTCTGCTCTCGGATTATTTTTAAGTTGACCTTCAAATAGAGAAAACGGGTCAAAACTTTGTGTAAATTGCTTTGTGCTTCAAGACATCCGTAAATGCAAAAAGAAAATTAAAATCCATTGCGTAAAGCATTTTACAAAATTTCCTAATGGATTGGGGGTACAAAAACGAAGACGTTAACGATTCAAGCAATCACAAATTAAAAAAAATACTTGCAGCAGATATTTTTCTACTATTGAAAGTGTGAATCTCTTTAATTCGTATGTGCTCGTCATTACAAGTGAAGTGGCCAATGGTGCTAAATGTTTCGTCGCCAGCTGACTAGTGACCGGTGCCAATTTTCCATTGCATTTATATGCCACCAGAGCGGGATGCAGTAAAACCTATGATCACCTAATAATTTACGTTAGTTTTAAAGAAGGATCATAATAATCTTGCAGTGATTTAAAAGTTATCAGTTTTACATAACATACAGTTGACCTAGACTATTAGCTGAGAAAAATCTAAATTGGTTCTAGTGTTGGGCGGTATCCGAAATTTTCGTGACGGTGCCGGTACCAGCTTAGGTACCGCGGTATTCGGTATTTAACGGTTCTTAAAATTTGGCGGTACTTCCTTCGGTACCTCTGGTACCAACGGTATATTTTTTAAGTAGTCTAATCAAACTAAGGTTGGAAATGGAATCATCAATTTCATTTTGCATAGCCCCTCCCCCCCTCCAAAAAAATACACAAAAAAAATAATCACCAAGTAGGCTACTGAACTTTGAACTCAATTTTATTTTTCTGTTGGTTCTTACACTAGTTGTAGCATCAAAGTTACACAAATTTGGCTCTACTTTTGTGCATTATTTTGAATTCCAATTTTACCATTGTTGATCTTTAACTGATTATTACACTGCTTTGAGCCCAACAACACTAGAACTGAATGAACTATTCAGTCCTATTTTTGGCATTGCTAACGCCCACCCGCCAAAAATACCCTTAAGGTCAGATATCGTGTAGTAGCCATATTAACCTCCCGCCCCCATCCAATCGGTTTTTTTTTAGTCAATCGTAAAATTGACTAAAAGCTTAAACGTTTAATGAAATCAATGTTTTATCCCTTTAAATCTTAGTAATTCTGCAGCAAAATTAACGAAAAGATTCATAAATTTAACGAAATCAACAGTTAATCCAACACGATTCACGAGAGCATTTGTAATCACGGAAAAAGTCGGAAATATTAGGCCTATTGCGGTCGATTATTGATGTCCGTAATGTGGATTCATTCTAGCGAAAATGCTATACTTTTTTTCTCATTAATTCTCAAATTTAGTTTATTAGATCGTCCTTCCTCCTTCCAATATCTAACGTAATTCAGTTAAAACTAATTTTTACCATCACCAACCTTCAAATCGGACAACGTGATTCACTACCGGGAAACGTGTGTGTTGACGCATTTATCACCATAGAGTTATATATTGTCATCCAAGACGGATGTTCCGGTGGAAGTGGATATGTAGGGCTGGACCCGTGGTGGAGCCTCAGTAGTGGACGCGAGGTTCCACGCGTCCAGACTGTGTAAGCGCTTGAAACATCCAGCCCACAGAGTCCGTTATGATGTTGTTATTCTGCTGGCTTTTTCCGGTCGTTAATCATGTGTCTGTTTTGTGGGTTGGTGATAGTTAGAACTTGATTAGAAATTATTTTAACTTCGAATTAGGTTAGATATTGGAAGAAGGATGATCTAATAAATATTACTAAATTTGTGAATAAATGAAATAAAGCCATTGTGTTAATGCTAGATTGAACCCAGGCACTGAATAATCAAGTTTTCCACGATGGATTTAGGCCTAAACCACCCCAAAAAAATCATTAAGGTCAGATGTCTTGTAGTAGCTTTATTAATGCCCCCTCCACTTTTTTTATCGAATTAATTTTAGACGCCCATTGGCGTTTAATAGGTGATTTACAGTACTCGCAGACATTTTATTCACAGTTTGTCCGGTGTATTTTGTGACAAAACTGTACTGTAGAATAACGAATTTTGTTTTGTTGGAACCTGATATTTGACTGTAAACCATGCATGCTCATTTTGCCAGCGATTGTATGCACTTTTTTAGCATTCAAATTACCATGAAGTTGTGAAGAATAAGTTGGTAGTAGTTTGCCACAGTAATTATTACTCTACTTCAAAAAATAGGAGGGTACAATAATTATAAGCACGCGTGGGATTATTCTCTGTAAAAAGAAAACATTTTGCAAACCACTGCAGTAAAGCTCAAGTAAAATGTTCCTAAAGGCCACTAACGGGGAGATTAGTTTACCATGATGCTACGATTCGTGGAAAAATTTCATACTGTTAAAATCGAGTATTTTCCTATGTCTTTCAGTTGGGTGGATGGGGTACAAAAAATTATCATTTTTCAAGAAGTTTGTGGCAGTCCAGATTTTTCGTGTTTTCCGCGAAATTTTGTCAAAAATTCAACTATATCTCCATGCAAATAGATTTAGAATAGCAATTTCCTGTTAGTGCAGCTGCCATTTATCTTGTGAATCGTAACCGGCAATGAATCCTTTGAGATGTCAGAAGAGAGTCTCTTCAGACCGGAAGTGGGCTCGAAGGCGATCAGACATATTGCTAGACTGCTGAGAAATGGGGTGGCTGTGTTCTGATGTTGAAAACGGTACAAAAAAACTACAGAATCAAAGCACTAAGCACAAAATTCCATGCATCTGAGAAATGTTCTTTTTTTTTAAACTGTTCTGGGCAATGAACACTTAAACGTTTCAAGTGAAAGTAACATCCCTAAGCACGACGTATGTGTTTATACGTATGTTTGAGGTATTTTTTTTTTATTATGGAGGAGGTAAAATAAAAAGTTATAGCACAGAATTTGCCAAAGTCATTGCATTATTTTTCATTTTTTTCGCGGTTTGTGCTTCTGCGGGATTTGAAAATGTCTGTTGCGGTAAAGTAATGTCCCTGGCCATTAACACTTCGCCCCAAATGAGGAACCTTCACAACGACATGCAAAAAATATCGTACTAAAGATATTTTAATACAGAGAGGCGAATTAATGGATTGTTTAGCCTGCCAAGTATCGAGCAGTGGTGTGCTCAATACTTGGCAGAAAAATTATCCCAAAATGTTGTTGAAAAATTGCATATAGGCTATTTCTCTGCGCAATGGATTTTAATCATTCTTATTGCATTTTAGAGAGGTCCGAAAAGGCCAGGATTGCCATGGTGCAGAGTTTTTAGATTGGTATTTGTCTTTTATCATGTTTTATGTTCAATGAAAAAAGTACCAACATAAACCTGAAACGTAACGTGAAAAATGAAAAGGTTTCAGCATCTTGCAGCACATAAACTTTTATTCTGTTGCATTCTTGAACAGGAAGGTATACTAGCATTAATTGTAGTGTGTTGAGTTGTAGAAAAAGAAAGAAAAAGGTGGCGAGAGAAGAGGTTGAGTTGACAAAATGTGCTTTTCCTGGCTACCTCCGATCCCCCAGTATAACTCACTGGAGTTTTCTATCCCAGAATACCTCACCAATTAAATTTTTGCATTTATTGTCTGCGCAAGACAAAATTCCTTAGTCGAGTTAACCCTTTTAAGTCTTAAGCCATCGTTTCAAAATGGCTCCTAAAACGCCCGACGAACAATAGATCGTCTGCTCAGTTCTAAGGCCTGTTAAAAAAAACGTCCAATTGCGTACAACGGCGGGTTAATGTCGATTGAATTAGATAATTTGGAGCGTATATTTTTGGTTGATTTTTAATTCAATTTTCCCTCTGTGACTGCCTTTATTCCTCAAATAAAATGTTCCATTTCAATGTCCATTTTGAAACTCCTTTAGCATCGTGAGCTCCAGGTGGTCCGTTTGAGACAAGTGGCCCTTCATCGCGTTGGGACCTAGCCTCGAATAACGTCATGCGACGCAAAGAATACTGAAGAATCATTCCAGTCCGAAATCGCTAAACCTTGAATGAATAAACTTGAAAAAGCTGTAAAAAATTCAAGCTTCCACTATGACTTTACCTTGGTGCACCTGTGGATCCATTGCCCTTATTTTCAGCGGCATTCGTTGCAATTCTGATCTCGTGGTTGGGCTCGATTTTGAACCAAATTATGATGAACTACAACCCGTTTGGGATCCCAACGGCACTCCTCCAGTTTCGCCGGATAAATCTGCTTCTATTACATATTATGTTTATGTTCACGAGGGAACTTCCCGGGAAGAGGACCATCAAAAACTGTTACGATTTCCGACTTAAAATTTTTTGTTCTCTTTTTTTTAAGGTTCAGGACGACTACAGTAGTACCGTTAGTCTCTTTTGTTCCTGTTTGCCGAGCCCACCTGATTGCTACAAATACCCCACCAAAATTCTCTCCACAACCTAAATTGAAAATTATCACCTTCCCACAAAAACTATGATTCCTTGTTCCCTTCGTACGGATTCTTATTTTAATACCGTTGGCATTCCCTGAATTTCCATTGTCAGGAACGGAAGCAGTGTTTGTCGAGTGTGTCTTCGTCTAACTCCCTTCGCCTACCACCAAAAGTAAACATTGTTCGCAGAGCTCTGATTCTGACCACCCTTTGCTTTTCCTCTATAAATTGGCGTGCCATTCCTCTTTTCACCCTTTGCTCCCAAAGGGATTAACTAAGCCTACACTGTCTAGCATGGACTCTTCACTAACGCTGGTCGTTTGCTCTCCATTAATGTTTCCTCAATTCCGACTTCAGAAGGGTACCAAACTTTTCATACTTGTTGCTCCCAGAAAGTAATTAAAAGAAAATAAGCTCTTGTTCCTTGTCTGATTCTTCCTTCGCTTTTCAACGTGTGTGGATCCTTTGTTCTTGGCGAAGAAAACGAAAGGAAATGCTTTTTAAAAATGTCACATCGCTTACTTTGAAAATTCGAGTCCATGTTTACGTTTTGTACGCTTAGATT
Source organism: Lithobius niger (assembly GCA_023313725.1). NCBI lineage: Eukaryota > Metazoa > Arthropoda > Chilopoda > Lithobiomorpha > Lithobiidae > Lithobius > Lithobius niger. The sequence continues at coordinate 112,510 of JAHWFP010215373.1, forward strand.
TCAAAGTAAAGGATATTTACCTTTCCAATATGCTTGCAAATTTTCAACAGTCAGGTTTTTCTGGAGTTGGGGCTCAGAACGACTGTCTTCGTCAGGCTACCACATCACCGCTTACTTCGTCATGATCATTCGTCGGCTTTCAGACGAACGATCACGACGAAGTAAGCGGTGATGTGGTAGCGTGATGAAGACAGTCGTTCTGAGCCCTTCCAACTCCAGAAAAACCTGACTGTCGAAAATTTGTAAGGATATTGGAATGGTAAATATCCTTTACTTTGAAATCTAAGCGTACAAAACGAAAGGAAATGCGTGCCCTAAGCTTCTGGATTTCCTGTTATCCAGAGGCCCTTCACATCCTTCTTCACACCCTGCATCTTCCTCTTCGTATTTGCCTGTCCAGGCCTCACGCTCAATGCAGCATTCACTATCTAGGCATCCTTCACACTCAATTAGTCCTTCACCGCCTTTGCTATCTCCAACAAAAGACAATCATTGTTGTTCTCGTTTCTATATCACCTAAGAAAACAGATGATTGACCTGTTTTCCATAGGGAACCTTTCGAGCTCATAGTACTAGTGAGAAAAATAAACAGACTTCATCTTTTCAAGACGCAGACAAATTTGATTCTTTTTGTGGTGAAATGTGTAACAATGATAGTGTATCCATTAACGAAAATGCTGACAGAGAGAGTAATCTCCGCCTACTTGTTTTCGACAATGTGCCAAATGAGTTTTGTCTCCGTCTTCTTCGGCTTCTGATGCAACCAGTCAGAATGGTGGACTCAAGGCAGACATTTCTTTCTCCGAGATATCGTCTTCGAAGCCTTTGTCCGTTTCCTCACTCTTCGCTCGTCGGCAAGTCATTACTGTGCCATGGGGGCTTATGGGGCTCTGGTCGTCCCATTGAACTTCACGGATCTGTTGGGCCTCCAGCAAAGGGATCTGAATTTTTTCTTTTCAACTTAAGTGGAAAGGCTGGTAGGCCATCGCGATTCACGCTTTTTCCGGAAGTGGATTTCCTCTCCTGGTTACCGCCTCTTTGAATTTAGAGCATCACTCCATGCCCCCAAAAATAATTCAAATGGCCTACTTGAATTTCAGAACTCATTGGGTTAGGGTGGCACCCCACGCCGATTTAGTGAATACTGCGGCAACAGCTTGCTTGGATGCAACCGCTTCTCCTCTGCCGTACTGCCAATCGCAAAATTTCCATGTGGTGTCAGCCATTTCGTTAGTTTACACCATGTTTCGTGCATCAGCCATACATTGTTTAACCCTCGTTTAATGCCTTGTCTTGTTTCTCCAATGTACACGGCTTCACACAATCCCACATGGGACTCAATAGACTCCTTCCCTTGTTTTTGTAATCATTGCTAAGCCTTCTTCCTTATCATTTTGAGAGTCCTCTTAGTTTGCTGTCCAGCTGGTTTGTCTTTTTCACATACGAATAGAACCCTTCCATTCGGAGCACCTGCTGGATTTTGTCAATCATTCATTCAATAAAGCTAAGTCTCACTGTCGGCAACTGTGTTTTTTCATTTTCAAGCCTCTTTTCTTGCTTCTTTTCTTCAATCCGTTTATCCGCTTTCATAACAAATGCTCGCTTCATCAACATGTTCAGACATTTTGGGGGTATCTCAGCAGAATGAATCTACCTTTCGCCTCTTGTATGAATTTTCGTGCAATATCAAGGGTGCTTGAGTGTTTGACAGTTCTGGAGATCTCGTTGCGCATTATCACTTTAGCTGTCCCAGTGGGTATACTGATATAAATGGGATGCCTCTCCCTGTCGTCATCGGATAGGGCTTATGCCTAATCCTTCTCTCTTTGCTACGTATCAACTCAACAACCAGAAAGGGAATTTTTCCATCTAGCTTTTCTTCAAAAGTGAATTTAATTTCTTCTTTACACGCGTTCAACACACTCAAGACGTTCTCCGATTGCCCCTTTTTTTAAATGGCTAGTATATCATCAACATGTCTCCCCCACATGCGCAGGAACAAGACCGATTCCCTGGTTCCAGCTTTAGATCAACTGACCAACTTTTTAAAGTGCCTCTTCCCTTCTGGATTTAATGTGTCTGTAATCAAGGTCTACCGTTCAGCCATAAACTCCGTCCTCAGGGTTGCAGGACGCACAACCATTCTTGAAGACGCCTTATCAAATCATTCGGCGTCAGTAGACCTGTAACCCACAAGCTGTTCCCACAATAGGACCTTCGTCATGTGTTTTTAAGCTTTGTTAAGAGAACCCGATGAACCGTTGGAGACGCTTCACTGGGTGTCCTCACTAGAAAAACCATTATTCTTCTTGCTCTGCCAACCGGGAAGAGATGTAGTGAGCTTAAAGCCCTCAACCTGAATGAGGCTTACCTTCGTTTCGACCTGGAATTCATTTAGGTAAGACTTGTTCCTCTGGCTTCCTTCAGGGGCTAAAATGCAGGATTCATCCGATTCAAAAGCTTCACTGTTACTGCACTTGGACTAGTGTTAGGCGGTACCCAACATTTTTGTGACGGTGCCGGTACCAGCCTAGGTACCGCGGTACTCTGTATTTAACGGTTCTTAAAATTTGGCGGTACGAAGGGTATTTATTTTAAGTAGCCTAATCAAACTAATTAAGGTTGGAAATGGAATCATCAATTTCATTTACGTAGTCCCTTCCCCCCCCCCCCTCCAAAAAATACACAAAAAAATAATCACCAAGTAGGCTACTAAACTTTGAACTCAACTTTATTTTTCTGTTGGTTCTTATACGCTGGTTGTAGCATCAAAGTTAACACAAATTTGGCTCCACTTTTGTGCATTGTTTCGAATTCCAATTTACCATTGTTGATCTTTAACTGATTGTTACACTGCTCAAAGGGTTTCAAAGGGTTTAACGAGCGTTAACCACTCCACTGCTTTGAGCCCTACAACACACGGACTGACTGAACTATTGTTATAATTTTAGCGCCTCTTTTCATATTAAAACAATACCGGTATTTTAACAATGCGCGGTATTTGGTACCGTTGCATTTTTGGTACCGCGGTACACCGTGAGAACCGGTATACCGCCCAACACTAACTTGGACCATTGCTGGAAAGGAGACGGCGGACTCCAGTGCCCCGTCCTAGCGCTTCAGTTCTACTTAGAAGCGACTAAGGATCCATATTGGAAAAAAAGAAAGAAAGCTGTTTCTGCTCTCTCGTTGAAACACGGTCAGACCATTCCTTCTCTCTTGGTTAACATCAGTCATCGGCATTGCTTACGAGAACACTGATTCAGCTGCCTTGGGGAACGTTAAGAAGACTGCCCGTGAAATGCGGGTCCTCTCCACTTCTTGGGCACCCTACAATAACGTCCCACTTGAAGAAATCCTGCAAGCAGCCTCTTGGAAGTGTGAAACCACCTTCACATCATATTATCTAAGGGACATATCCAGCCAGGCAGTAGCTTTATCCTCTTCGGTCCTTTCAACTTTTCTCCTGCAAACTAACCTGGGTGGAGATAACCCACTAACCTTAAGTTATCGATGTCATATGCAGTGCAAAAATTTAGTTAGCTTTATGTTCTTATATAAAAACAACTGATTTTTATTCCCCAGCCTGAAGCAAATGATAATTTGCTTTTATCATTAATGCTACCCAATTACCCACCCGTCCTCCCCATATTGTTGTCGCAGTGTGCCTGACAATTGAATGGCTTCCCATTTCACGCATGCTTCACATCTGGACTCCTACGAGGATCAGTAATCATTGGGTACGTTGGTAGGCAGGAGACACTTTTAAACTCTATAGTCAGGAATTTCGTCGTGAGCAGACAATAAATGAAAACATTTAATTAAAGACTAATTTTAATGCGTATTAAAATTTTCGTTTCTTACTATCTGCAAAATATGTACCTTCAATTATCATGCTGACTTTGTCGTTTCGGATGGTAGGCATGACAAGCCCTATGTTGCAAGAAAGGTCAACACTTTCCTTATTACCATCGAATTCAAGAGATAGGGGTACCCCCTTATTTTGGTTTCCTCCCATTTCTACGTTCCTCCATTCTTCACTTGCTGAGCATCTGCCCTGCTACTGCAGTTGTTCCACCACTTTTTTTACCCTCACATTCTCTCCGTGAGGAAGTGGGCAATGAACGTGGTTGTGTTCTACCTTGAAACAAGCCGCCACCACCTCATCCTGAGGCATGCTGCACTTGTACGCCCATGAGGCAGCTGTCTCTCACTTGATCTGGAACGTCTCCTTGGTGTGGTCTCAACTCGTAGGCTCTTTGATGACCTCACACAGCCATTTCCCTATATTCATCGTTGAGCGGCTGATTAGTAGCACCTTGTATGTGTTTCGATCTACGTCAAGGAACAGAGTCAGAGGGTTTTCTGTTCTCTTCGATGCCCTGCAGAATGTCAAGATAGTGCCGTAGCGCTCTAATCTAGCACTGCAATTTCTCCCCCTTCCGTGATGGGGCATGGGTGCCCAGTGCCTGAATTACTACTGGTCTAGGAACCATGTCCGGTCGTAAGTTCTTCGCCCTGGAGTGAGTTGGGAACGAGAGTGATTCTGAAGATTTACCCCTGGAAAACCCTTTGAACTTAGTCTCTGGAGAATGCAGTAAGTTCGCTTTGTCTGGTAGCCGAGGCTACTGCGACCAGGAGTCAGTTTTCTGTGACAGGTGTATGAGCGACGCTTTGCTGATTGGTTCATAGGGATGACGAGAAAGGCTGTGTAAAACCAGTGGTAGATTCCATTTTGGGAACAGACATCTGGTTCTGGTAAGGCATTAGAGATGGCAAGCCTAAGTCTTGCGATGATGGTATTGTTAAAGTAGAAACGTTTCCTACTCAAAGAAGTATAGAGTAGTGGCAGTCCGGTATCCTATAAAATCAATTTGGTGAAAGGTCCCTTTCAAAATGATCTTCCAGAAACTACAACAGTATTGCATGAACGAGTCGAATGGGTCGCAGTTGTTGTATCTACACCACATGAACCGCCTTTTCCACTTGTTCCCATAGTCTCGAACAGTGGATTCCCTGTGGCACTGAAACTGTCTTGAGGGAACCTCTTTGGAAAAGCCTATCTTCTCCAGATTGCAGTTAAGAGTATCCACACGTGATGGTGTAGAATACTGGGATTCGAATGAAGGGTCTCTCCCGTCTTCAATTGCATAAGCTTCAGAAACGAGGACGCCCCCAGCCAGATTGCTGCAGAGAATGAAACGTCACACCGTCACTCTTATTCTGGTATTCATATGTCATATTGCTGCTAGACAAGCTACGAGACGAGGCGACACGTTCGTCACCTTGTCTCTGTGATCCATTGTCTCATTTTGCCAGACGTGCGAGGAGATTTGGTCTTCTTATTGCACGTTTCACAACCGCTATGGGTTCTCATTATCCCTGTCTCATTTCCTGGACATGTGACGAGGCGAGGGGAGACGAGACGTTTGTCTCCTTTTCCCTTCGTCGCCTTGTCAAAAGGCATCCAACGGGACAGTGGATGACGAGACGGGTTGTCTCTTTCCTTTTTCTCCGCGTCTTCTTGTTACTAAGCTGGCAACGAGACTGGGAGAGAGGAGACTATGTTTTGTCTTTTTTCCCTTTGCCTCCTTGTTGCTAGGCATGCGACAAGACTGGGTGAGAGGAGACCGTTGTTTTTCCATTTCCTTTTTTTTTGTGTGTTGTTTCCTTGTTAGGTATGCAGCGAAACTGGGAGAGAGGAGGCGGTTTTTCTCATTCAGATTTCGGCTTTACTCCCCGATCCTTTCCTTTTCTTGGATGTGGACGGGGTGTGTGAATACTTTTGACGTTCCTTCGTCGGCTCTATCCTCCTGTGGTGTGTCAGCCAAATCCTCGCAGTTGTCTCTGGCCTCCTTATAATCTATTTGACAGCCACTGCGGGTACTCTTTATTCCTCTGTCTCGTTAACACTAGAGATGTGATGAGACGAGGGGAGACAAGACGTTTGTTTCCCTGTCTCTATTCCCTTTGTCTTGTCACCCTGCACGTGACGAGACTGGGAGAGATGGGACGGTTTGTCTTCATTCTCAATTTCCTCATTGTCGCTAAGCATGCGACGAGACTTGGTGGGAAGCAACATTATGTATCTCATTGTCTCATGGTCGCTAGGCATGCAACAAAACCGGGAGAGGCAGGACGGCTTGTCGCCTGTACTCGTTTTCTCATTGTCGTTAGACATGAGATGAACATTAGACAGAAGTTATACTTTACCACATTACCATGAAAAACAAAAGTCCACTTGAATTTTCGGTGAATAAAACGTTCACCCTCCTCAGAAGAACACATTAACAAAAACTACGAACTACACGTCGAAGCTGTTCGAAAGCGTGTCCACAGGCAAACCGGCAAACTGGAACGCGTTCTACCTCTGATCTCTATTATACACATCTAGACCTAACTCGGCGCCCCATTGCCTGTCAAATGTGGCGCTAAGTGCAGGGTGCACAATCCGTTCAGTGTTGCTATCTGGTGGTGTGGTGCGTATGTGTGCGTATGCGTATGTGCGTATGTGGAGAGACTCGTAGACAACTGCTGGAACGTATACAAGAACACCAGTACGGCACCCGGAAAGGAGACATGAGAAATGGAATCGCACGTCACAGCAAACAACATCACCAGATACCTTGGGAAGACACCACTGTTCTGCTAAAGTCCAATTCCCTCCAAGATTCACATCTAAGGGCACTTGAGTCAATGGCTATCAAACATTTCCAAAGAAAAATGGTACCATTGATGAATATTGCCAACCCTGGCTTTAACAACATTGAAAGGATTGTGCACCCTGCACTTAGCGCCACATTTGACAGGCAATGGGGCGTCGAGTTGTAGGTCTACATGTGTAAAATAGAAATTAGTGGTAGAGCGCGTTCCAGTTTGCCGGTTTTCCTGTGGACACGCTTTTGAACAGCTTCAACATGTAGTTCGTAGTTTTTGTTGATGTGTTCTTCTGAGGATGGTGAACGATTTATTCACCGAAAATTCGAGTGGACTTTTGTTTTCCATGGTATTGTGGTAAAGTGTATTTTCTTTCTAATGTCTTTTGGAAACCACAGTAGTCGCCGCTTGCCGGTTGAGATGTGATGAAACTGGGAAAATCGGGACAATTTGACTCCTTCCCTTTGTTGCAGTGCTGCTAGACATGCGACGAGATGGGTTTGTTACTCCTACACTCCTATGTGTGATGACCTAAAAGCACAATTGTTGACATGTTGTAATTAAATCATTTCAGCCCTTTCAGTGACGTCTTTACTTAATTCCTATACTAATCTCTAATCTAAACATGATATTTAAGTAATCCAATTCTACCAACCGCCCTTATCCTATGCTCCCCTTTTCACGAAAATCAAGAAACACAGGGTGCAGGCCTGCAGTGTACATGGTGTCGCTACAATTGCCTCCGCAGGAATCGTGGAGGGTGGTGAAATAACGGGCCGCATGGGATTTTGTCAACTGTATACTGCACTCGTCCCCGCTCTAAGTATTGACATGGTCGTTCGACTTATCGGTTCGTGAAAAGTTGTCGTTTACTACCATTTACATTTGACATATACAAATTATGGAATCGTCCGCAGTGCCCCGAATGGTTGGGTGTCATACAGGGATATAAGACATATTCCTAAACACGACTCACTGGAGCGTGCCGTGCCACATTAAATCTGACCTAAATAAACGAAAGTCGCAGCAAAGGTAAATAACAAAGGTGGCCGCTTCTGCCTCTGTTACGACTGCGCCCGAGAATAAAAGAAAAAAAAAACTGATAAGAGAATTAACCACATTCGAGTGACTAAGTCGCCGAAGTGTTGAAATGTCTTCCTCGTTAAATTCACAAAATCGGGGGCAACTCTGTCTGGATCCACTCTCGAATCTTTGAGACGATCGTCGATGAACATCCTAAAAGCAGACTTACTTTACCCTAACCGGACTATTTAATAGACCTGCATTGACATGCAGGTTGTATAGCAAACACGACTTACCGCCGCGTTGCGTTGTCTTATTGGTGGCCCATTTGGCGCCAGGCTTAGGCCTCAATCCTGCATCGTGAAGAATACCAATAATGGACAACTCCTAACAAAATAAGCCTACGCCTGCACAAAGGAGGAGATCACGTATACCACGGGTACAAGCGTGTAACTATCCATCTCTAGTTTATTCCTGGATCCGTCTATCTAGCTCACCAACAGCGGCCATTGTGAAGCAAGCGGGAAAACAACGCACGTTGTTAACACCCACATGCTCAATGTCTCCGTCCTTAAGGTATTTAACAACAGAAATAACAGGGGAATTACTCACCCTCAACCCTAAACTTCTGCTCCCTCATTGAATGACTTGCGCCACGTTTTCAAAATGGCCTTGACGATGTCTTTGTCATGAAGTCTGCAAATATCACACATCGGTGAAAAAAACACTGCCTCCACTTCCTACAAGCTGGATGAAGGTTGCAAGTGGTTAACTTGACTCTTTTTTCCCTTTTGTCTTTTCGAGGTAGTCCTCAAGATTCGCCATCTGAACGCAGAAAATAGCGTGCGTACGTCTTCGCACATCAAATGTTCAAAGCAATATGGGAATCCCAAGATGACGGCGGCTCAGCATCGCGCCAGGCGGGAGATGTATGCAACTCTTTGTAGTGGTCTTAAAACGTAGTTTTAGTTTGTTATTTGAACATAGAAAGCTTTAATAAAGTGAGTTAAGCATGATAACTGAAGGTAAAGTATTTTACTGATAGTAAGAAACAGATAAACCCATTCATGCTGTGAAATGGGAAATCAATTGTTTTTTCAGGTGGTGTGTGTCAGCTTATTCAAACTAAAAGAATGAATTATGCATGTCTTGCTAACGTAGATAAAGTTGTTGACACAAACTTTGCTTGAGAGTTTCGTCTACGTGTCGTGCGTGCCTGCGTGTATTGTAAAGGTCAAAATGTCCCACCCCACCTGGAGATTGCAGTGGCAGGGATGCTGCCGGTGTGAAAAAATGTGAAAAATGTGAAAATTTGCTAGTAGCAAATTAATATGTGAAAAATGTGAAAAATACGAGTTTGGTGCGAAAAAAAGGCAAAATGCACAAACGATTAAAAACAATCAAATTATCCGCCCTAATTTTGGGCCTGGAATTACGTAGGCATGCCTGTGGTTAGAAAACACAAAAGAAAATTGGTTGGTTTACGGGCGGAGTCGCTTTAAATTTGCTTTTGCTCTCTTGACTGAAATTACAGGGGAATTACAATGGTTATAAAGAAATGTGAAACTGGTGATATATGAAGAGGAAGAAATAGTGATATGAAAAAATAAAAAACAGGTATGCGAAAAATGTGAAAAAAAATAAAAGTGGGAATGTGAAAAAATGTGAAAAAAGCTGGTACTCCCGGCAGCATCCCTGCAGTGTAGCTGAAAGTCTCATTTGAATTCCATTTTTTTAGTCGAATTTTGAAACTCCTTGTTTGTCCTTCTGGCCTAACCATGTTGTGGAAGATTTTTCATCTATGCTTTTTTGTAATGGTGCTTATTATATACAGGTGTACCAACTGTTTGGCGTATCGAGTAAAACTTAATGCTGCAAGGTGATGAAAGCGTTTCATAATATTTCATGTTTCTTCTTAGTTAGCTTATAGCTAATTAAAGTTGTTCAGTTAGCTTATAGCTAATTAATTTTGACACTTCATGTATATTTACATGTTTCACCATTGAAATGCCCCCCCCCCTCCCCTTCCCAAAATGAAAGTGTGTGATTCTGTTTAAATAATGATTGTCAAGGCCACATGGTGAGAAAAAATAAAGTCAAATCAAAACGAAGGCCGCACAAATAAAAATAAATGTTTCTCAGGCACTGCCTTAAACTTAAATTTTGTTTCTTACGCTAATAATTTTCCAAAGAAGATCAGGAAAGCAGATTTTAATTTTTTATTTACTGAAAACTGGGATGGGGGTAGACCAACTTTTTTTTTAAAACGACCAAAAAGGACCTCGCGGTCAGTACAAGGTCATAACAACATCCAGTTTTACAATTTTCAACATACGATTAAAGAAATTGTAGGACAAGTGTGTCAAAATGTAGGACAAGTTATGAACCGTACGATGGTAAATCGGAGCTCATGATTTTCTGCCATGAGACCATATTAATCATTCCAGGAGATGGGCAAACAATTTGCAATGGGCAGGAATTTTTCGAATGTTCAGTTCATTATTTTTCTGCAAATAGTTCTGTGTGGTAAATGTTAAATTAAACAATAGCATGACTTGTGAAATTGCTGGAGGACTTTAGTACGTAAAGGAACAAGTAAACTTAGCAAAATACGATCTCTGAAAAAGACATGGTTGTTTCAGCTTTTGACATTTTGGCATGTCATGTGCGGCAGTGTTACCTTTATTTCAGTCAACAAAGGTGGTGTGGTACATACAGGCGCTTCCTCGTTTCAGCTGATTTTCTCATTTTTGAGGTTTTCAAACCACCTAAAAATGCATTAAAAGCCCTAAAAATGTGCCAATCCGGCTGCTTTCCTCGTTTTCAACCAAGAGTGACTTTCATGCCTGTACATAGTACAATTAAATTAACACGTAATTTGGGGATTTAACATCCAAGAAAAGTTTACTAAATGCCTCAAAATCAAAAAGTTAATTGCTATATCCTCAAATGCTATGGCTTTGATTGTTGCATGCCACATGATGCAGAGACCCCACCGTTCTGAGTGACCTGCCTAATTTATAATCACATACTTTCTGTTATCAACTTAAACCTAATTGTAAACTAAATTTGGTCCACCTCCTAGCAAATAAATATTGGTTGCATGTTTGTGGCAGTAAAAGTGTCAACACTTTTTTTCTTAATGTAAATTTCTGAAACTAATCAGTACCTGAAACTGATTTCTAAATTCTATTAGTAGTCAGTATCTCTAACATTCTTCAGTAATAATGTTCACTATCAAGTTGAAAGTGATGCGAATTGAATCAGTCTTGTCACCCATTCTGTGATAACAAAATATGGAACCAGAGCAGCTTCTAAAATCGAAAAAAAAGTGGTTTCACGGACTGGATGCAGTTCAAACCCCATCATTTAACAACATGAATCTGCCCCGGCAAAATTTGTGTGTTCACCATCACTTAACTTGATTTTAAATTTTTGTTAAACTGTGTTTTCACTAGCAAAAATACTGGGCTCATTCAGTGTAAGCGACTCAGTATTTCCTAAATTACTCCTATTAAATTCGAATTAAAAGCCAAAATTCAACTAGCTAAATTAAAAGTGTCAATTGTGTTAATTGTGCTAGATTATAAAGGTGACATGCTAACTGCTTAGGGAAATCCTAGAATACTGACTAGGATATGATGTGTAAGTTTCCTTATCAATGAGCTTTGCTATCTGCAGATAGGTTCAGGGATGTGATTCTTCCTCCTTTTTTGAATTTTTAATTCGAAGTGGCCTAAAAACACATTAAAATGCCTTTAAATGTTACAAATCCGGGAGTTTTCCTCCGTTTCCGTTCTGAAGCGGTCTCATCCCTGAGTTAGGAAGCTTAAATTGACTTCGCCTCTTTCTCTTTTAACTATCACATGCAGCGTTCTGTATAAAGTGCAAGTCGTTTCACCGGCCTGATTGTGTGCTCACGTGTGTGCCCAGCAGAACTACATGGGTTGTCACAACATTGCGACTGTTTGACTTTAGTTCAACGTTTAAGGGCTTCAAAATGTAATAGTTCATGGGATTCGTAGAAATTATTCCGTAATATTAATTACAACAGGAAATTGCCTAGTTGTGCATTTTTAAAATGATCTTTATCAAGGGCTTGACAAATGGTGTGGAGAAAGCCTTCTGACTGTTCTTCGTATCAACTACCAAGAAAATTGGTATAATGTCATTTTGAGAGTATATCCCATTACTAATAGAAAATATGTTGATGTAAGTACGAGATGGTGAAGTTCTAACCTTTTTAGTCTTCATAAGTGAATTGTACTAAAAAAAGGTGAACTGGATTTCTAAATCGGCATGAAATTTTGATTCTGTAGATGTTCTTATTGAAGGTTTTTCACTTATTAAACAGGGGAAGATTTCATTCAAATAAAGAAATAAATAAAACAACCTTACAATTTAATAATCAAATCTGTTAACTGTATTTTCAATGGGGAAGCTCTTTTAATGCTAACAATGTTGTGTGCTGTACGCATTGATGTATGCGTGCACAATGCGTTGTGCATGCATTATGCATAATTTTACCTTTTATTTTTGCTGTTTTTATTCTGTGCTATTATATGAAGGTGGTAATTGCCGTATAACGAACACTGAACCTAGTTTCCTGTTCTCATCATACTGCATTGTGGAGTGATTTTTAATTTTTCGTAACACTAAGTAGGAAGTTGATTGGCCCGATATTTTGATTGAGGTTAAGTACATGTTGATGTAACTAGTAAATTGTAAAATGTGCTTACACATACATATATGTGTCTGTGATTATGACAGTTATGAATGTGTGAAACCTAACTTCAAATGACATTGGTTTTCTACACTTGGCTCTTTGCATTTTGAAATTACTTTGAATACTTTGATAATACATATATTTTTTTTACAATTGTGTAGACCGGAAAGTTCCATTTGTTAGAACAGTTCGGGCCTGCACCACTCAAAACCCTATCAATAATAAGTTTGGAATGTTACTCGTGACTGTAGGTGATAAGCGGATTCATTCCATTGGCAAAAGCAAGGTGGAGAAGAGTTCGGGGATTACAGGTGACAAGAAATCGCCTTCAACCAGTGGAAGAGATCGTGACGACAAAAGTGGCAGAAGAGATGTTGAACGCAACAGACCATTGGATTCAAAAAATAGAGAGGCTAGAAAAGACAATGAAAAGCGACGACGAGTATCTCCTAGACGAGACTCGATTGATAAACGAGACCAGAAAATATCTCCTGGGTTGTATAAAAGGCGCAGCCCACTAAGGCGTCGTCGCAGCCCGCAGCGAGTGCGTAGTCCATTGCGCGTTGGTCGTGTCAGTCCAGTTATTCGTGGTCAGCAACCTCTGCAACGCAATCGCAGCCCGTTACGTCGTAGTCGCAGTCCGTTACATCGTAGTCGCAGCCCGTTACATCGTAGTCGAAGTCCAAAACGTCGGAGTCCTGGGCTTCGAAGTCCTGGACGTCGCAGCCCAGGGCTTTATGGCCAGGTTCGTCGTAGCCCAGTTCGCCGCAGCCCAGGACGTCGCAGCCGAAGTCCACTGCGCCGAAGGAGCAGTCCAGGTCAGCGCAGTCGAAGCCCAAGGAAAAGATCTGTAGAGCGGTCTCAAAACTCCGTCGTAGCTAATGCCAATGTTTCAGATCGTCCAAAAGAAAAGCAATGGCAGTTCTTTAAAGAACGAGGTTCTTGGGTACCAGCTGATACAGCACCCCAACAGCCTGCAACTGGTTTTAATATGGGTGTGCCTCCAACGCCCCAGCAGCCTGCTACTGGTTTTAACATGGGTGTGCCTCCAACACCATTCACCGCTCAAATAACAGATGCGTACTTTGGGCATCAGTCTTATACCCCTGCTGCTCAAAATTTCCCTCCTACTCTTCATAACTTTAACCCAGCTGTCCCACCGCCGGCCTTTCCCCCAACTTACGCATCATACAGCACGGGGAGTCAAGCACCTGTGGTTACTCGACCAAGTAATGTACCTCTTGGTAATCAAACTACTATTCCTGTGTTGAACACTCGTGTTGCAAATCAGCCTAGTGATCGTTTTAAGAAGAAGGGCAAACAATCCTCAGCCACCACAACCAACAAAGGAAAAGCAAATATGAAAAGTGATCCATTGAGTGCATCCCAACCAGCGGGAACTACTCAGAGTTGGAATACTCCATCCTATTCTTCAATTCAGGGAAGTAGTGGAACACAAGGAAGTGCGCAGATTTCAGAATCCAGTACCAATTCTTGGTTTAAACCGTCCCAGGATAACAGTATGCGCAGCAAATATGGTATTGGTTTGCAAAATGAGGGATTAATTTCAAGTTCACAAACTGGTATGTCTGATATACTAAACATTATTGGAAACCAAGCTAAGGAACTGACTCCTGCTTCAATTCCAATGAAAGATGTTTTATCGCGTGTTGTTGCTTTGCAAGTCCTGAAGCGCGCTAGTGCTAGTGATAATAGTCAGATTCGAGCACTGAGAGAGCAAGTGTTTACAGAGCTTGTGAAAGAAGAATTTGGTGATACATTCGCGGAAAAGCTTAAAAGTGCTTCTGACAGCAGTTTTGTTTCGTCCAGGCCTACCCGCGTAGCCCCTTCTGAAATTGGTGTTGGATCATCGCAGTTTCAGCGTCGAGACGTTATTTCTTCTCAACGTGACGAGTTTCCTGCGCCTGCTAGTCGTTCCCAGAGAGACAGTCTTTTAGACACATTGGATAGCAAACAGAAGGTGCAAATAGCACAACAGCTTGCTTCTGTTCTTGCTGTCACTGGCCAGTCTGAAGTGAGCGAAGATTTGTTAGCACGATTAGTTCAACAGGCCATTGCATCCAAAGCTAGTGCGGCTGGTTCACCAGGAGTTCGGCGTACTGAGCTGCCCAGCACTACTACTACTCGCTACCAGGATAATCCTGCACAGTGGTCACGTCCTGACCGCTCATCAAATAGAACTGTAAAGGAGCCTGGGAGCAGTTTGCCAACATGGCAGCAGTCATCCTCTGCGTCATCGGCAACACCCCGCTATGCAGAAGACACAGGCTACAGCAGAAGGCGTGAGCCCACGGCCACAATAAGTGGATCCAGTACGAGCAATCCAAGTCAAGGACTGGCTCAAGAAACTGCTTCTGGGTTCCAACGTTCAATTTCTACAAACGTGTCAGTGTCGCAACAGGCTTTTTCTGGCCAGCCAAATACCAGCTCTTTCAGCATGGGTTCTTCTTTTAACAATCGTTCTTCACAGCAGGCTGTACCATCTAGCATGAGTTCTATGACAGCCTCTCAATTTTCTGCTCGTCCTGACGGACCACGTTATGCAACTTACCAGCAAGACGGATCAGGATATTCGGCACCATATGATGCTTCTAAAACACCATTTTACTACTGAACAAGTACACATAATGTGGTAAGTGCTTGATTAGATTAACAACATCTTTCATAAGCGTACGAAATTGAGTTGGTTACTACTTAGGTTAAATGCGTTTTATTTATTATTACCAACAACTTTGTCCCCCCCTCCATCCTTTTGTTCGTTTACTGGTGTGGGCAGCGGGCATTATAAATACATGATGAGAAACTGGCATATTTTTGCCATGTGTTAATTGTGAATGAATGCAAAACCTTGCATATCTTGGTGTTCGGGACACAGTGATGAAATGGCTGAAAGTGAGGAATTTTAGGAAATTTGATTGGAAAAATAATAGAAAAGACACAAATTAAAAAATCTGAACTTTTTATTGTAGTTTTACAATAATACATAAGCCTATGAATAGATGTTATACGGAAGTACGATATTCACTTACTAGTGAAATGCCCAAAAACGATATTCTCGTACTAGTGAAATGACCAAACTATGTTGAAGAGTGGGGCCGACTATTGTTAAAGTGCTGTTTACATTGCGCTCCTTATTTAGACGCTCATTTCGTTAGTGTGGTCATATGACGCTAGCAGATTGTGATGATAGATATACACAAGCCTGTTTTAATCTCCCTCAACTCGTCCCGAAGAATTAAATCTTCAAACCATACAAAACTTCACACATTGTACTTGTAGCTTTATCCACTTATTGTTATACAACAGTACATAAAGTTTACTTCGATTTTCCTTAATTGGATATTTGTAGTTTTCACAGGAAATTTTTTATATGATAGCCTCTATTAAAAAAAAGTTGATAACTTTTGATAAGTTAACAACAAAAATGTTCTAAATTTGCCATTTTGATTGAAGAATACAACAATTCAAGTGAGAACTTAACAATACAAACATATGACCAGTTATACAATACATCAGTCGCCGCCCATTGGCACAACAAAAGCTTTTCAGCACCGAAGTATCAGAGGTGCTGACTAACCTTGACATCGCACTCTCAATAAGTCTTCTCTTGATCTGCGTACTTCAAGCAGGTGCTAGTACCTGGGCAATAGTACTGTTCGCCTAGTGGTAACGTAATAGCCCAGCCTACATAAATGCAGCACCATGTTACAAGCCACAACGCACTTGTGAAAAAATCTTCATCAGAAGGTATATTCCAGGAAACACTAATTTATTGCAAGATTTAATATTAACAGCACCTTGCTAGTAAGCTTAAATGTGTGTCAAAAACCACTTTTACTTTTGCCAGGAATTTTTTTTGTCTTTTCCTGTGCAAATGTAGTGGATTATCGCACTGAAAAGACCTGGTAAAGAACCCGTTTATTGGTCTTCAAAACTTTTTTGGGATTTGAAAGAATGCTTCCGTTTCCAATTGGAAGGACCATTTTTAGGCTGTTTGTTTTACTATCTTTGTTTTGACTAGGGTTGTAAAAAAGCGGTTAATTCACTAAACGTTTTTCGTTTACGATTAAGAAACGGTTACCGTTTAAACGGTTTTTCCTAGAAGTTTTTTGTGGGGGGGGGGGG
>JAHWFP010215373.1:129161-143980 GCA_023313725.1 Lithobius niger
AACGGTTTTTCCTAGAAGTTTTTTGTGGGGGGCTTTTTTTTTTTTTTAAATTAAACGATCCAGTCGGGCAAGTGCTCGCATCGTGAGGATAGCATGAATCAACATCCAGGATGGTGGACGAAGAATAGGTCACCGCCGATCGTTAATTTTTTTTAATTAACCCTTTTGGATCCGAATTTTCGCTTAAAACCGTGTCTAAAACGAACAACGAACAATATGTCGTTTCCTCAGTTCAAGGCACAGTTGCAAAAAAAAAAATTTCCAATAGCGTCCAACGGAGGTGTAATTCTGAAGTAATTCTGAGTGTTTTGGAACGTACATTTTCGGATTATTTCATTCAATACTATCTTTAAATTAACTTAATTGGTGTTTTTGTTGGTAGTGTAGTCAAAATTAACGTTAAAATGGCTTTTGTTTGCTGAAAATAAGCCTAGGTTCGTTCAAGTTGTCGTAACTCAACAACGCAATGCACGCCGCTATCTTGGTCGGGTCGGTCGGGTTAGAAGCTGGGAATTCCTATTCTCGTTTGCACGCCTGCTTTGAATGACGTCACCAACTTCGGAGTCACTGCCTCTATTCCTCGAATAAACTTCTCCGTTTCAACGACCTTTTTGAAACGATTCAGTATTGCGAGCTACGATTGGTTCGTTCTTGCCACATGACCACTGATCGTGATTAGGCCAGTCTTAAGTGACGTCACTCGAAGCGGGTCAAGGTCGCAGCCATGGGATGCTAGTACACACGCTTCTCTTGCGGACAGCCGGCTCAGGATCGCGACGACGGCCGAAAATGGATCGCATTCGACGATCGCGAATGCCACTTGAATAAAACAACTTTAAACTACTTGCACAGTATTGAAAACATTAAAAAAAATGTTGGTAGCAGAAACCGATACTGCAATGGAAGAATAACCAGTGGATGTTATCATTTCAACTTTTCAAGGTCTCCTGGGTACTGCAAGTTGAACATTTTTCGTAAACGCATTTACGTTGTCGAAATTTGTTTTTAATTGTGAAAAAGTAATACGATGGTCCCTACTCCCTAGTATATTTTTGTACAATAACTTGCAATATAATTATGACGTCTGAAATATTTTATACCCATAGACCGCATAATTATTTTACTAAGATTTATTTTATTGAGGCACGCAACAAGTTTAAGGGTTAAAGCTGCCTAAATTGCGGTTTTTATTAAACGCAAATAGCTAAACGTTTAAACGGTCAACATACGGTTAACCGTTTAACCGTTTGAACGGAACAACCCTAGTTTTGACTGCTCCTGTAATCTACGAAGCTTTAAGCTGATTAATCCTTATCAAAGATCAAGCAAGTATGCTTCAGTCAGTGTTTAACTGGATATAGCAACATTAAACGGTGAAGAAAGCTACACCATTCCCGTATTGTGTTATTTTCAAAGACCCATGGTCTAAAATCGTAAAAGAAGTTTTTCTGAATTAGATATTTTTTCCCAAAAAAAACCTTACAATTCCCATCTATGGCAAAAAACTATTAGCGGCTGTTATATCACGTTTGTTGATTATGTGGTGATAGCCTTGCTTTCTCCCTCTGCCTGGCTACAGTAGCGCCTCTGGCCATTTCAGGTTGTCAGGCAAGACACCATGATACAAGAAGCCATACAACAAGCCAATCCGCCGGAGTATACAGTCTGCATGTAACTCAGCAAAACTATTAGAGCAGCGACACCACGCAACAAGGTATTGGGAAACGAAAACTATCCACAAGTGGCCTACTGTTGGAAACGTGCTTCTCAAAAATTCATCCCATAACTCATTAAACAGTGCATATTCTCCTCAAACTTGGTAATTGCAAAGGGAGTGGGCAGTAAAATGAGGCAACACTGCTTATAACTGTGTGAAGACGATGCCCATCACGTGCACTTGTAATGTCATCTTGGTTTAGTTTTTGAAAGCAAAAGCCAGTAATGCAGGTGCAGCAGTATAGCCCAGGATTATTCATTGTCGTGGAAACCTTTTGTGGACCTTCGCAGATTGATTGATACATTGTTGTTGGGTGAAGTCTGTGACACTTGTGGGCCACACTTTCATAAATGTTAAGGGTTTAAGTGGATGTGGTCGTTCGCCCTTACTGAACTTACCAAACACTGTGAAGTTGGAATATCAACATTTGTCCTGGACGATTGCCAAACGGTATAACAGTGATGACTATGTGGCGTTCGGCCGCACTGAAAACAAGAACGCTCAATATCTACTGGATTTGCGAGACCGGAGCAGAGATAAGCATTTTCAGCAAAGTGTAATGTACCGGTGAAGTCGGCCATGTATATCCTAATGATATCTTTGCATTTGGCTTGCGTATACAAGAAGTCCACCATCTTCGTTAAATCGCATGTGTTTGGTAAGTTATCAACACAGAATGGTACTCAACCCCTGAAGCTACTATTACATTTTTTGACGCATAGAAAGAATTACAGGCTAGTTAGCAGATGTACAACGCCTTAAAAACATATGCGTAATTCCTTTGGGATTTGAAAACCATTTTATTTTTGCCAACCCGACATCTAACAGCTCTGGTAACTGATGCAGTGGATGTTATTTAAAGAGAAATGTGATTTTTTTTTATTAAATTAATTGGTAAATAACAGAATTTTGATTTTAAATGCTACAAACTGCACACCTATATCTCGTCTGGCTCCAACGTTATTGGAAATTTTAATTTTTAAAGCTATTTACTATGCTGAACACTACGACCAAAACTCCCAACCGGTATTGGCATGCATTTTTGTTGCCGATTCAGGTGTCAATAATGGTCAATCCCTAAACTGCACTTCCTTTTTTTTTTGCAGTGCTACACTTTGTAGTCAGCAATGAAATTGGACAATTTAAGCTTTGAAAGTCTCAGGAAATTGTTTGTCTGTACTGTAGGTTTGGGGTTGTATAGAACCATTTTGACATAAGCATTTATATGAATGACAATATTTGAAACCTCCAAGATAAAAAAAAGGCAAGGCCAGGTATTGGTTCTCAATGAGGTGCCAGTACCCCTTCATGAAACCAACTGTTTCTAATTTTTGCGATCCTGCAACGTCCCGACAGCTTTTCGTGTAAGATTTTAAACGCTTATAACTCAGACCTATAAGAAATAAAATTACAAACTACTACAAAACAGTACGAAAGGGCACAAAAGAGATTTTAACAACACTGTTGAAAACCTATCAACTACTTCACCTGGCGGTGTTTGCCTTTTGCTAACTTGTGACAATGCACCAGCAAAGTTTAGCTTTTCATACCCTTTTACCCTTCTATAGCTTTGAACAGTCAATCTAATGAGTGAAAAGGGTTTTGCCGTAATTTCGTCAAATTGGTATACACCCGACAGAGAGCTTGAAAAGACAGAGGCAGTGTAACAGCGCAGTGACTTAATTTTTACCGGCCGCTTCTAACGTTGCCAAGGGATCACTCGTAATAGACAAGCACAGTATAAGCAGTAGGCCTACTACAAAGAAAGAAACCGAAGATAACCCAGCTCGCACATGGTAATTGTTTTAATACAGGGTGGTTCAAAAAACTGACGACCCAACATTTTTAAGTCCAACGTTTCTAGTTAGCACCCCTTAGAACCAGGAGAAGACAGAAATCTTATCCTTTCATTAGATTTGATTTCTGTTCTCTCCTGGTTCTGAAGGGTGCTAACTAGAAAAGTTCGACTTAAAAAATGTTGGGTCGTCAGTTTTTTGTGGACCACCCTGTATACAAGCAAAAAAAAAATGGAAAATGTGGATCCGAGATTCCACTGTCAATTACTTTTACTGCCAATCAAAAGCATTAACTGAAGTTTGAGTAACTTTAGGGGTTGACCCTCATTTTACTCACCAGATGAGCTTGGATTAAGACATTTCCATTCACAAATCTGTTCATTCAATCAAATTGGAGCATGTGAATGGCTGAGGACAAGTGCTGCGGGTTTTCAGCACTATTTTTTTTTAGGTTTGTGTTTTAATTTACGGTATAGCACGATCAAATCATTGGCCATGTTTACTATTGGAATAAAGCTGAAGTGCATTGAAGCGGAGCCAAGAATTTAACGTAGAACACTAATTTTTTCGTTCTGAGATAGTTGCCTTAGTCGCCTATAACAAATGGTGGGTTTGAGGATAGATTCCGAAGCATTCAGCGTAGTGACAGCAATTTTATTTTCCTTTATGAGAGCAATGATGGGAAAAAGGTTGAACCCTTTAAGAAGATGTTCTGCAGTTATTTCAAACTACTGCACAGACAGATTACGAAATTGAAGAAGTTGTGTCGTGTGAAAGTGAGGAAGAAATTGTTTCCTTTTTAAAATGTATTTTTGAGTAGGGTAGTAAAAATAAATTTGTACAGTTTATAGTTTTTGTTTTGGTTCATTAACTTTTTGTCATTAAGAGTCATGCTTTGTCTTCCTTCTCCCCATCCCCCACATTAAATAAAAAGTAAAAAAGTAGAATTTATTGGAACAGACAGGTAAGGATCACAATATTTACTCTGTCTTCGAAAGTATTCAAGAGAACAGGCTACTTGATCTTACCTTTAGGATGTTTTACCATGGATATAATTACTCAGTTTCGTCTAAAGACTAAATTAGTCTCATAGACTGTTGGCACTGAAAATATTGGCAGCTCATTAATTTGTCTCCAACTCCGAAAAATCAGCGGCATTGTCTTTGGTGAAGAATCTGCCGTTGCCACACACTTCTTCTACAAAGGCTCCTCACACGCATTTCCTTAACAATGTGGCTTCATTGGACTACCATCATTTTTACGTGTAAGCTCCGCTGAAGATAACCTACAATTCCCCGAGTTCAATTAATAGTTCTGTAGGGGAAAACAATTTTGGTGGATGAGTTAGTTCTCCGATACCAACTTTAACTTTCCTGTCTGTATTATGACTTATGTTCTCTTTTATCCCCAACATCTAGAGATAGTGTTGTATGTACGAAGAAACTTGTCACCTATTTTAACGTTTTTGGGGGTCAGAGTAGCTCAATGGTTAGCACGACTGTCTAATGTGCCTACCATCTTGGGTTCAATCCTGGCATTCGTGGATAGAAGGGGCACCAGAAATGTATTTTGTGCTCATGTCGATTATGGCATGTAAAAGATCTTGGGGGTTTTCCTAGCAAATTGTACCTCTCCATCCCGACATAACCTTAGCAGTTGAAAAGGATGTTAACTTGACTATTTTTGTGATGATCATGCCAATCTTGACGAAAAAGTTCTGTTTGAGAAGTAATGTCACTTCCTTGATTTACAAGGTATCTGAAAGCTTGTACTTTCATCTGCCTGCTTGGGATAGCCGACCTGAAAAGCAGACCTGTCATGACGACTACTTGTGCAAACTGGTCTAAATTCAGATTGAAACAACATTGTCAGAATATTTGCGTTTTTTAGGGCGATGGGGAAGTCTTCATTGAGCTTGACTAACTAGGGGAATCTAGAACAAAACTTCTTAAACCTTTTAACGTATTCTCCACCCCCCCCCCCTTCCCCAACTGCTGAATTCGTGCAGAAACCCACACACTGTTATGATGCACAAACAAGTATACCAATTATAAGTACATTTCATTCACAAACTAAAAGTAATGCACATGTAAATGTAGCGAGGTAGTGTAGTAATAAAACCAGGAGTTGGACTCCAACTTGTACAAGCACAAAGGAAAGGGTCTCCTATTAGTCTACTTGGATCTGAAAATTTGGAACTTTTCATCAAGGAAAAAACTAGGCTGGGTTGTGAGTCGTATAAATAATAAAAAAAAATAAAGTAGGCACTTTGATGGGAAGGTTGATGCTAAAATTATGCTAAAATTATACAACTTTTCTAATGCCGTTTACAAAATATCCGTTACGTGTAAATTTTGGCTTTCCTTCCCCGAATGCTTTCTTTCCCTAGAGGTTTCAAAGTTGTTTATAGAGCCGGCCAGCTGCATAACCAGGTCTGCGCATGCACTGCCCCTTATAATAGCGTTCAGACGAGGCAGCCTGCCACCTTTTTCCCTCTAGCGTGCCCGGTATACAGCCACGCTTTCACTTCTTAAGTTCTTTCCCGCTTCAACTGTCGTCCACTGTCATCTCTACACTGATGTCCGACCACCATGCCTATCTGCTGCCGAAGATCGTCTTTCGTCCATGACATGACTTACGCACGCCGATGGATTCTTCCCCACGTTGGCCTCCTTCGGCCGCCAGCCTGTCCGACAACTGGTCCATTGTCTACCGGTGGCGGTGACTTCCACTGACTGCCGCCTTCTCTTCCGCCATCGGCATCTCTCGGCGCCCCCGCATGCACCGGCTTCAACCACTCGCCCAGCCACGGCACGACGTGACTCTCATTGTTTGCATGCTCGTCTCAACCTGCACCATCCACCGACGGCTTTTCTGACTTCCTTCACTTCCTGTCGTTCGGCCATTTGAAGCTTACCAAACCTTCTACCCTTCACCGGTCGTTGAATCTCTTCGTGACCACTGGCCTTCGCTGATTGCCGTTCGAAGCTACCGGACTGTCGTCTTTTGCTGCCTGTCATTTCCAGCTCTTCGAGACTCGTCCTTCGCCGACTTCTGCCTACGCCTTTTCCTGACTGTCGTCCGTGCTACTTTCCATTTGAAACTCTTTGTAACCTACCTCCTACGCTGTCTGTCATTTCCAGCTCTTCTGGACTGTCATCTATCGCTGCTCATTGTTTCCAGCTCCTCAAACTTCCGTCCTTCGCAACCTGTCGTTTGAAGATCTTCCAGACAATCGCCTTTCACCCACCACTGTCTAGCCTACAACTCGCCGAGTCTTGTCGTCCTTCGCTGACCATTGCTTGAAAATCATCCACACTTTCGCCCTTTGCTGTTCAAAACTCTTTGAGGCCACCATCCTTTGCTGACTGTTGCTTACAGCTCTTCCAGGATTGTTGTCTTTTGCTGCCTGTCGTTCGCAGGCCTTCCAGTCTGCCGCCCGTCATCTACAGTTTTTGCCGCCTGTTGCTTATAGCTCGCCCAACTACCATCCTTCGCCACCTGTCGTTTGACTGCTGTTTGCATTTCTTCCAGACTGCGTCCTTTGCTTCCTTTGTAGTAGCATGCCACTTGAAGCTCTTCGAGGCTGCCGGCTTTCGTCACCTGCGGTCTGCTGTTCCCTAAAACTACCGTCCTTAGCCGGCTGTCAATTGCAACTCTTCCAGACTGCCACCCCTCACTGCCCGTCATTGACCGCCCTACAAGACTGCCGTCGTTCCTTGCCTTTTGTTTGCAGCTCTTCGAGACTGCCGTCCTTCAGAGCTGGTCTGAGAGGTCACCCACCACTAGCGGCTCTTCATCACTGCCACCTTTCGCTGACAAGTCGTTTGCAGCTTCCCGAGATACTTATCGTTCGCTGCCTGTCAGACTGCTGCTCTCCGCAGCCTGTCGTTCGACCCCCATTCAGTCTGTCGTCCTTCGTTGGCTGCCGATTGCAACTCTTCCAGACGTCTGTCCTTTGCTGCACGTCTGTGACAGCTCTCCAAGACTGCCGTCGCTCGCTGTCTGTCGCACGCAGGTTTTCGAGACTGCCATCCTTCGCAAACTGCCATTTGAAGTTCTTTGAGGCTGTTGTCCTTCATCACCTACAGCCTGCAGCTCTCCAACACTGCTATCCTTCGCTGCCTGTTATTTGAAGCTCTCCAAGATCGCCGTCCTTAGGTGTCTGTCGTTTGCAGCTTCCCAAGACTGTCGTCCTCTGTCACCTGACTTTTGCTGCTTTTTTGGTGTGCTGTTCTTTGCTGCCTGTCGCAAACAGCTCTACAAGACCACCGTCATTCGCCACCTGTCAGATGCGGCTCTTCAAGACTGCCGTCTTTTGTAGACTGCAGTTTGAAGCTCTTGGGGACTGTCATCCCACGAAACTTGCCACTCTCGACTCTCCCAAGACTGCCGTTCTTCACTGCCTGTCAGTTGCAGCTCTTCTGGACTACCGTCCCACGCTGCCTGTCGTCAACGGCACACTCCTCCTTTTGAAGGTATGGACCGCCGTCCCTCATCGACTTTCGCCTTTCAGCAGCCTGCCGTCCTTCGCTGCCCATCACTTTCTACTCTCAGACTTCACTTGGCCGGCCTGCCTTCCACCAGCTGACCCAAGCATTGACGTTGGCACTGTCGCCTTCACATTTTGTACGTCCTCTCGGCCCGGCTTCAGAACCTAACCCCTCCTTCGCCACACCTTTCACGGAACCCATCAATCACAGCTTCAGCATATCTATCCTTTCCGCCTCTCAGAGACTTCACCAAGGATGCAGAGTCTCTGGCTACCCAGCCCCGTTCAAGATCTCTTCTGCATCAAACCATCTTCATCGCCTGAATAGACTCTGGACTCAGGTTTCCATCCGTTCCACCAAGCCGACCGCCCCGCCTCCCGGACATTCCCGTGCCACCCGGACATTCCGCATCAGTCACAACGACACAAGCTCTTCACCATTAAATGCTGACTGTTGCTGAACCTTGCGATTCACTCACCTTTCAAACTGCCGCTGGGTCTGTCCAGGTCCTGCCCTCTGCACTCACGGGACTGTCATCATGGACTCCATCCCACCGCTTTTCGTTGACCGTCGACTCCTTGTGGTTTGAAAAACCATCATCCTGGAGTTGCTCCTGTTGTTGGTAGCTGGCCTTTGGTTCTGATCGCCCTGCAGCGTCTCCCTTCAGTCCTCATAACCATCATCACGGAACCTGTTTGGCCATCCCTCGTAATGTGTAATGTGTAATGTGTGGTGCAGTGGCAAGCCGGACCACTGCACTGTGACTGAGGTTGGCGCTAATGACCAAGTTGTCGACGCGCCATTAAGCCTCAATCCCCCCCCCCCATCCCTCGTCGGCCTTCAGTTGCTCCGCGACCATCTTGCATGGCATGACCATCATCATGGAGCCCATTTTTCGGCCATCTCCCGTCGACCTAAAGCTCCTCCTTCCAACCTTCAAGACTTTAAGAGTCCACCATTACCCATCTAAAGTGAACCCTTCCAACGAAACCACGTTGCAACAAAGTTCAAGCCTCGCCCATTGACTCATCCTCTGACTCTTCGACCCTCTCTTCACTTCTGCCTGTTTACACAAAGGCCCTCTTTCAGAGTAAGTTACATCGGCCTTACGGACAGACAAAACCAATTGGTTTTCTGCACTTTCAAACACAACTGCCTACAATCCCAAGCTTCTCCTCAGTCCCACACGCGCCCCACGCTTCACGTCGAAGGAGCGACAACTATGCACTCGACCAAGAGCGATAATCAACCTTTCCTGCCCAGACAGGGACTTGGGACCGTCATGATGGCACCCAATGCACCCCTGCAACACTGCAACTTCAACCTTCTCACCAGAAGACAGTCTTCCCAGCCACCCAAGCAGCCAGTCCACTCTTCAGCAAAAGTTCATGCCCTCATCATATCAGCGCTCACAAACATCATTGACAATGAACCCAAGCGTCTCCTTGTCCTACGCGTGCAGTACATTTTTACTTCAAAGGGCAGAAAACAAAGAATTTCACAAAGGCCTGAACCATCTCTTCTTCACCTGCAAAACTAACTTTGGTGAAATTCAGCAAGAACAATCGCAAGCTGAATCAACACCGTCAACACCACACAGACGAACACCTCAACATCAACGGTACGAACAACAATACATGAGCTCAAGGCATTTTCCGCATCACAACCAATCCATTAAAAAGTTTCAGTTCCCAGGGTCCTTCAAGCCGCATCCCAGGGAAGCCAATCCGTCTTCACAAGCCACTCGTGGCGAGATATCAATGCACGCAAACAGATTACACCATTTGGGACCCATCGTCTCGGCCAGAAGGGTCATCCAAACCCCTTAAGCACTTGAACAAGAAGCAAGACCCACATCCTCAACAAATCCACCTTTTTCAGGGCCACCTTTTCTCACCGACAGTGTTTCCATTCACTCAAAAAGTGTGAAGTTTGAAGCTTTTGGGGGGTGCTAGCTCGTAACCCTGGGGAACTCGTCGGGGGTACCCACCACCAGCGATGGCCAGGTCATCTGTAAATGCTAAAATTTACAGGTCATGGATATTTTCGAAAAGGCAATTAGAAGCATCAAAATACCAGGGGCCACCGAGTAATTTTGGTTTCTATTGCCATTACCTGTACCCTCCCTACATCCCTCTTGTGTGACCACCTGACAAATCGAGAGGGAAAAAAATGGCAGGCAGCCTCACTTGAACGCTCTACTAACTAATGTTAGTAACTTCAGGGCTGCTACAGAACTGGTTAATAATAAAACAAGGCTGGCATATTTCATTGTTCAAGTGTGTGAAATCTTGCTCTTCTCTGAAGAGAAATAAGCTGCAGATACTGCAACAGGTGTTTTCTTTATATTTGCTTTTATTGAAAAGGAAAAAAAGTGGGTAAAAAATAATCAGTAAGTTTAAACTTGTTTAACAAGTTAGGCCGCCCGCGCACTAGCGACTAGGCCGCGCGGCCAGGTTGCGCAGCCAATGAAAATGATTAGTGCGTGGTTTTACAAAAATGGTAAGCATTCTCATTGGCTGCAGCGACCTGACTGCACGGCCAAGTCGCTCGGTGCGCGGGTGGCCGTTAACTGAAACGTTTCCTTAACTGCAATGCTAGTCCAGAGTGCCAAACGTGCAACCGAGAAGTTTTCGAGCAAGCTTTCCTTACTAAACTGTTTTTGTAGCTGTGGTGGTGTTATCGTGTAGTGTCAGAGTACACCTATCTTGTATGCAAGATCATACCAAACTAAAAATAATTTACAGCATGAAAATTCCAGCCTACTTTGTTTGTGCATGTAATGTGGCTTTATTGTTGATTGGTTGCTTACACTTTTTTTGTGTTGTCATGTTTTGTAGGAATTATACGTGGAAGAGGTTCATAGCATCCAGACTGAAGACTAGGAATCTATTTTAAGAATTGCATAACACATGTCCGGTTTATATATTATGATGTATAGTATTGCCACGTTTTAGAGAATTGATAATAATAATTTTTCCAGCAGTTCAGTATGTTTTACTAAGTTCTGCCGAGGTAAATTGAAAAAATGGTCAGACACTAGTTGACTTATTACTTTGCAGGGATAAACAAGTTCATTTTGTGAAGCTGGGCTGTATCCTTTGACCTGGTGAGAATATGTCAACTAAAATAGTTGCGCGCTATCGTCATTAGCCTTTAGTCCCCGATACCTTACATCAGCCCTGATTATTTTTTTTTTAATTTTCACTATGTTAGTTTATTATTCATTCATCATAATAATTTTGTTTTCCAAGAAAGTCTGTTATTATTAGTCTATTCTAGTAGGTGTAGGTGATAAAATGTCCTAATTAGATGATTTATCATGTGTTGGTCATCTAATTAGGACATTTTGTCTCCTACTTTTGAGTACATTAAAATGTCAGAAATCAAGGCTTGTACATTTTGTGTTTTGTGTTGACATCAGCATGTGTTTATAATGCTATGTTGAAATGTTTAATAGTAAGATAGGAAACAATGGTGGTACATAGTGCAGAACATTTATTTTAATAAGGTTGGAAGCTATTATAACATCCCTTGTTTCAGGATTTGTGCACATATGATAGGCACAGCATGGTTGATTTGTGAAGTCTTCATGGGCAATACTATTAACATATTTATTCTTAAAGTCCTACAATCTGATATTTAGAAAAAAAAATAGTTTGTTGTAATATTGTTGGTTGTTGCTTACTCTGTAGTTAGTAAGCCTCATATTTTGAATTTTCTAGGAAAAATTGATTTTGAGGCTTGTTTCGTATAAATACAAGTGCCAGCACACATTTTCTAATCTTTAAGAAACTTGCAATCAATTCAACCCGTAATTGTTAAATTTATGCTGTGATTTCATTTGTAGGTCATTTGACACACTGCAACAAGAGAAATAATCCTTTTGACTGTTTGTGTTATTTGTTTTTGCTTCAAAAGCACTTTTGGCCTGCTAAACACAAACATTTGTTAAGTTATAATTTGCCTGTAATAGCATTAACTTGTCTGGTTTTAGCCAAGTTCGTCATAAAAAAGCTCATATTTGTATTACTTTCTTAGTTTAAAAGATAAATATTGATCACAAATTATACAATGAATAGTTTACTATATTTCTCACTAAAATGTTCCATTATATTTGGTTGACCAGTTATGTGCTTTGGTGTGAAGCTAGGTCTTTCAATACGTCCACACATTTTTTCCCTTGTTGTTTAATGTTTCCCAAACTACTTTTTCCTGTTTTTCAACCTAAATAAAAACCCTAAGAAACTGTCTTTAAACCTAAATAGAAACCCCCAAGAAACTGTTTTTTAAACGTGAATTAAATTTTGCTTTTCAAATAACTGAATGGCATTCTCGTCAATAACTGAATGACAGATAATAGTATTATTTTGTTTAAAAACTAAGAACACACTACCGCCAAGGAGAACACACTGTTCCACATTCATTTTCAATGACTCCAGTCATCTATAGAATCGACCACAGAAGATCGAAGAAAAAGTACATTTCACTAGGTGAATATTCTGAAATGAGCCTTATTTCAAAATCCACCTAGTGAAATGTAGTTTTTCTACATTAGCACGGTAAACCCCTTATTCTTTTTTTGAGCTCATTTCATTAGTACAATTTCAACTTAGTTTGGCTATTGAGTTCTAAATTATTACATTCATTAGGGAAATGGTTAACCTTTTAGTCACCCAGGTGTAATGGGATATTTTGTACACTGTATATAACATGTTGGAAGATTATGCAGTTCTCATTTGGCTGCTCTGGATTTTAACCACATGATAATAACTTGACTTTGACATCTGTGCCAATAATCAACTGTTATTGTTAAGTCTGTTAGCAAATTCCTGAAGCATAGGATGTTTTAAAAAAGTAAAAAAATAAAAATACAATAAGTAACTGGCATAGTTACTGAAAAATGTCGCCCATTAAAAAGTTGCAATAAAATATAATGTGATCCCTCCTGGCCTTTAAACCAATCGATGTGAACAGTTTTAGCGTAACTCGCTTTTAAAAACAATTTAGTTATTAGTGTGAAATTGGTATTTCTAGTTCATTACAATATAGCTTCTTCCTGTTGATCTGTACCAATCGTTGTTTGATGTGGTCATGTCTCATAGGCCGTGTCTTATTTTATGTAAAAAAAAATGTGCTAAATAAAGATATTCACACAGTCATACGTTTTTTTTCTTTTTAACCCTTCATGCCTGTTTTAGGAACACTGAACAGAAAGCTGTCTTCACGTAAGAGCCAACATTAACTGAAAGTCGCCTTCACATAAGACATAACAGTATTTTCTAAATTAGTATTAAATCAAGATTTTGAGAGCCAAAGTGAAAAAATGTAACTCAAATTAAAGTTTGGGATGTTTTTCAGCTAAATTACTGTTACTTTGTAGCTTGCTATTGGCCATATTCATAGTAAGGAATAGTTATGTACTTTGGTGGACAATGGCAGTGTTTCATAAAATTGTAATACCACTGTATCGTTTTTATTTATTTATTTTTTGTATGTGGTGTGCCTGCTCATGAGTCACAACTTCAGAAAATAATTTTGAGTCTTGACCACACTTATAAAGCAAACATTAGTTTCACATACAGAATTGATTATATTCAGCTCAAGTAGTCGCACATTTTTTCACTTGGCTGGGTAAAGTTGCAGTTGTAAATTTCATGGCATCTCGTACTTGGTTTCCTCCTGTAAACCTGCCATATGCGGACGGCAGCCCTCCAGTAATTTGGGCATCCAATCTTGGCAGGAATGGTAATGGCCCGTATTTTGGGACGCTTAAGTAACTCGTTTCTGGGGTCCTGGAATTAATAATGCAATTTTGGGATTTAGTTCATTTTGAGGTTACCATCAACCCTAAAGTCACATTAATATTTTTTCAAGGGGCTAATACTACTATTTGTCCCTTTACAATTTTTTAAAGCTAAACAGGGCACTGCTGTTGAGAAACCAAATTAGGATCATGGTACTGAGTAGATAATGGCCAGAGAGAAAATTCTCTGCGCCATCAAAAAAGGGAACACTTTTTTGGAAGGGGGGGGGGGGGGGCAAAAACCAGCTTACTTGTCAAGTTTGTAACTAGACTAGTGCAGCTACCTCTTTGAAATTTTTTGAGACCGAAAAGGGGACTGTAATTGCGAAACCAAACTAGGATCATGACGCCAAGTTGATGTTAGGCAAATATATCTCTAGGCACCACTGCCAAGAACAACGGCAGTTATTCATGAAAAGTATTATTTCTCCACTTTGGCTGTGTGTAACTAAATAATCCTAGTTCAGAATATACATAAGCCAACACACATCATTAAAAAATCAGATGCATTGTGTTGGAGATAGCTATCTGATACAATTAAAGACCATACAATTTGCATATATAAAGGGTGGGAGAGGGGTTGTTGGAAAAATATGAAATTTTTTTTACAGATCAACTTTGCAGCATTGGTGAAGCATCTCCACCAAATTTCATCGCAAATGGTTGATAACTGGAATTTCAATTGTTAGGGTTGACGGAATTCTTAAGTACCATTTGCTATTTTCAAATCAAAACTGAAATGGTCAGTCAAATAACCCTTTTAAACAAGTACAAGGTCGACATAGGCTTCAAGTCGTTTAAATAAAATAGAAAAATGCTGAGAGTGGGGAAATTAAGAATTTGTAATTGTTCATGCGAAGCTATGAACCTGCAATGAGTGATGAACAACTGTAGTAGGTTATAAAAAGCAAATAGGGACGTATACGAACTATTCTTAAACACCGAATAGGAATATGGTCCACTTTAAAAAAAAATTTTTGCTCTGATGAATCCCAGAAATTAAGTCG
>JAHWFP010215373.1:148980-187312 GCA_023313725.1 Lithobius niger
GGACGGTATAAGTCAGACGTTTATTCTGGTAAATACAAGGCTTTATATAACGTATAATAATAATATAATAAACTTTAATGCTAGCAACAGCAAAAGGCAGAGGGGAAGGGTCAGTTATGGCTACTAATACCCCACCCAATAAAATGGTGTAAAAAATTTATTGTCAATACAACAAATCGTCAATTTGATAAGTATAAATATAATAATATTAAAAATCAAAAATTAATTAAAATCAAAAATGTACTATTTTAAAACACACAGTCAGAAATACAGAAAGCAGCAAAAAATACCACCCAAAAAGGGCGAGACAAATACTTTTCCAAATCGCGTTGCCGGAGTCCCACTTTAAAGGATTTAAGAGATAGTAGCATCACCAACTCACTAGGAGATCATTCCATATGGTCACGATGTGATTTGCAAAGAAATGTTTACGACAGTCGATATGAAAGGTACTGACTGCAAGTTTATAAGGGTGGCCACGTGTACGGCTACCAATTCGCAATTCAAAAAATTTAGTAAAATCGAAATTATTCAACCCATGTAGCAATGAAAACGTCAAGTATAGGTCCGCTTTTAATTGACGCAACTCGAGTGAATCTAGGTTAAGAGATACAGACCCAACTGTCACTGAAACAAAATTATCACGATTTGACCCCCTGGTACTGCAAGTAATTGACGATTTACGTGAAATTGTCCAGCTTAACTCTTCTAATTTAATCAGAATCAGCAAGGTTGAAAATCTTCTGCTTCAACAGATTTGCACCTTCAACGAACACATGGATTCCAAACTTAAAATGCTACGTGTCAACATTTCAACTGATATACCAGCAACCACCACGAGAAGCCAGAAGAATACCTCACCAATTCCCGTGGAACCCACAACCATAAAAACTGCTCATTTACTTACGAAGTCAGATCTGGATCCGAAGTTGGATGAAGGGCAACAGGCTGGCACAAATATTGTGCATGTATGTACGGTGCTTTCCAATTCCCAGGTTGGTGGTCTACAGGTGTTGTCTACCCACATCGAACCATCTAAAGAGGAAACACTAAGAGAAACCTATGTGGACAAATATAAATGGGTCACAGTGTGCCGGAAAAAAAATCAAGGAGCTGCAATTAAACCAGCGCCATTGGCTCAGGATGATATCCCACTCATCCAACCACATATAGGGGCTAATCGTGGTCGGGCTGACCCACAAACCATCGAAAGACTGAACCAGCTAAATCCAACCATACATACTCCAAGATTATCAGCAAAGGAGGTAATCATGTTTGGGAATCCACATGTTAGCGACCCAAATAACAGTACCTCTGAAGACAACATCTTAAAACGTCAAACCATCACCAATTCACAGGATGACTAACCCATTATCTTCGGGGACTCTCATACGCGATCCATTGGGGGGTTGTACTTCAGTCATTTCGAAGACGTGGGTGCTACCATTCATCAAAGCACAACAACTTTTAAATTTTGTTCCATCCATCATGGCTTCTGCAGGAAACTCCCCATCGATCGTTGTGTGTGCATGCTCTAATTACATTTTACATGACTCCCCAAAACAGATAGTGTCTCACCTGTTGAAGATGGCCCACTCAGTGAGATCAGTCAGACCCAATGCAAAATTAACTTTTATTGGTCTTTTTCCCCGCTTACTCCAGTACATGTTCCATGCTGACAAAGACGTCCAACTGACAAACATCTTGCTCCGACAAATGTGCATTGACGAAAATTGCAACTACGTTTCCATAGACAAACATGTATTTGCTGGTCAAGGATTGATTGCACATGATGGTTTACACCTAACAAAGAAAGGTAAACTGGTTCTTCATGACGAACTTATGAAAGTACTTACACACCAGGTAAACTCCAACATATAAATGGGACATTTACCAGGAACAGTTGTTCTGACCCAACCAAACTTGTTTTAACTCCATCAACTATCTATACTGACGCTGCGGGGTTGAATTGTGTCTCCATGAATGCGCGCAGCATCCCTGCTAATTTGGTCGAATTTCATGCTCTCTTGGCATCAGACTGTTACGACATGTTCTTTATTGTTGAAACTTGGCTAAATCCATCCTTTACCGATTCAATGGTGACTAATGGCCACCCTTATAACATTTTTAGGCGTGATCGAGGCTCCAGAGGTGGGGGAATTGTTGTGGTTTACCGTCGGAAAATTGACCTTGTGTTGGAGTGTACTGCATGCAACAGATGTTGAAGCCATGTTGCTGGTCTTGTTGCCGTCAAAGCTAAATTTTATTATTGGGTATATTCCTGATGGTTTTGATGACACCCAGGTTTTTAATATGGGGAATTTTATCAATTCTGCAGTCAAGCCTCACTTTTCAAATGTGGTGTTGGGGGATTTTAACCTCTCAACCATTAACTGGCAGTTGGTCAGAGCCACAAACAGTATTCACCGACTTTTTCTGTACCAAATTGCAGATCTTGGCCTCATGCAACTTGTGGCGGAGCCAACTCGTGAAAAGAATATCCTTAACTTGATCCTAACTGATGATGAACGAGCTATTTTCAATATTGAAATTGGTGTCCATCTTGGTCTTAGCGACCATTGTATGGTCAACTTCAAGGTCAACCGTCCATCTTCAAGTGTTGAGAATGTGTACACCAACCGGGTTATAGATTTCGACTCTACGATCCCATCTTTCCGATGTTAATTGGAATGAAGTTCTTTCGACATCTGACACAGTCAATGACACCTGGGATAATTTTCTCGATATTATTCAGCACTATGTTAAAATCAGTAGTGTTGAGCATCACTTGCACGTTTCTAAGGGTTTCTATCAACCAATTGCCCTTAAGAAACTTGGGCGTAGGAAACTTGCCCTATGGCGCCGTTACAGGAGCAATAGGACCGAGTATAATTTAACTGCGTACAACATTTGTCGGCATAAATATTCTTCTGCCTTAAAGGAGGACCAACGCAATCAAGAATGCACTGTTCTGGCCAATGGTAGCTTAGCATCGCTTTTTCGATTCTTTCGGCGTAAGACTAAAATTACAAGATCTATCCCATCCCTAAGAGTTGTCAACGATTATATTACAGGTCTTGTGGCCAAAGCAAATTTTTTTAATACTACTTTTGCAGACAATAGCATTGTTGATAATAACATCATTCCTTCAACAAATTTGGATTGTGAACTTGGCAGAGAACTTTGCACTACTGAACATTTCACACCATCAATTGTGCTTTCAGCTCTTACTGAGCTCAAACAGAGTTACTCTGTGGGACCAGAGGGTTTCTCTGCTTATTTTTACAAAGAAATTTGTTACCAAATTTGCACGCCCTTGGCCTTCATTTTTGCATTGTCCTTTGACTCGGGAAAAATCCCCAGTGTTTGGTCCAAAGCAAATGTGGTTCCAATTTTTAAAGGAGGGAATGCTGCTGATTCACAGAATTACAGACCAATCACCCTTACGTGTTCCCCATGTAAAGTCATGGAAAAAATCATTCGCGTTCAGATGCTTAAATACACCAACACTCATCATCTAATTGGTGATGACCAGTTTGGTTTTACGCCGGGCGATCCTCAACTCACCAACTTCTGTTGGCTTTGGACAGGTGGACTGAAGCTACAGATATAGGATTGCCTACTGATGAAATTATTTTTAATTTTTGAAAAGCTTTTGAATCTGTAGTTCATAGCAAACTTCTTTTTAAACTTAAAATGTTGGGTTTTGATGGAAAACTTCTTGCCTGGATCGGTGCCTTTGTTACTGGTCGCACACAACGTGTTATCCTCGGTACTTCTTACTCTTCAAGTTTAAATATTGTTAGTGGGGTCCCACAGGGTTCTGTGCTTGGTACTTTTCTTTTCGTCGTTTTCCTAAATGATCTATCTTGTAATATTCGTAAGACGGAACAGCTAAAATTTGCAGATGATCTCAAGCTTCACAGTGTGATCACTGATTCACATGATAATGAATGTATTCAGGCAGGGATCAGTCATGTTTTTCGTTGGTCCATTGACTGGCAATTACCATCTCTACCACAAAATGTAAAAGTTTCCATGTCGGGAATGGCAATCCGGTGTGCACTTATGTGTTGGATGGGGTCCCACTGCCAGGAGTTTTCTCTGTTAAGGACTTATGAATTTGGTTTGATGCCAGTCTTGAATCCACCACCCACTGCGGTCACATCGTGTCAAACGCTAATCGACGTCTTGCTTTTGTTCAGCGAGCATTTACCTCGGGTTGTGTAAACACTAAGCTGTGGGCATATAAGGTCTTTGTCCTTACTGGAATATGCGACTCCTGTCTGGTGCCCTTATCTCATGCAAGATATCGATCATATCGAATCCACTCAGCGCCGCTTCACAAAATCTGACTGGCATGCGACACTTGCCGTACAATGCCCGCCTACATAAACTTAATTTAGAATCTTTGGAGCTAAGACGTCTTAAGGCTGGCTCCAAAACAATTCTGAATGGTTTTCTGTCGGTTGACTTGCCTTTTTTCAACTTAAGTACTGTAACCTGTACCCAGGGACATAGCTCTAAATTGGTAGTCCCTCAATCTAGGCTAGATTGCTGAAAAAACTTTTTCTCTGTCAGGGTTGTTAAAGCTTGGAATTCCCTGACTGAGCAAACTATCTCTTCACCATCTGTTGCAGCCTTCAAGCGTAATTTGGGTCTTTCTGACTTGACTTCGTTCCTAAAGAGGCCTGAACACTGTACTCTTTAGCTGCCACCAGCCATTTTATTGTTTTAAATTAAACCATTATTTTTTTTTTAATTCGTGGACTGGCGTAAGGAGTATCCTTTGCCATGTCTGTTTTCGTTTCATCTTCAACTTGGTTTTTAAACTTTTTTTATTATATATTTTTTTATCTTGTTAATGATTGACAATTGGTTTAGGCCAAGCTTTAAACTACGATGCATTTTATTTTTATTTTTATTTTTATTTTTATTTTTATTTTTATTTTTATTTTTATTTTTATTTTTAAGAAACATTGACAATGAAACAGCTTTTCCCCTCACTTGTCCCTCACGTTTGGCTATGCCATCGGGGACATTGTGTCCCTGGTAGATCTAACTTTGATGGTAAGGCATTCGTGACCCCAACCCAATACCATTTACCCTTCCTCTGTAGCGAGGTCATTGTCTTCGTTTTAACTCTTGAAGTCCTAAACTTCTGTAATTTTAAATTTTTTGTTTTAACTTCGGATGGCAGTTAGTGACCACCAGGTCCTTGGCATTCCGGTTGCGTTTGCAACGAACTTATTATTATTATACCAAACTTTCAGAGTAGAAGCTCTTACACTGGCCACGCAACGACTTTGTAAATCTACGTTGAACAGACTCAATACGGTCAATGTCACCTACCAAGTATGGTGACCACACAGGGCTAGCATATTCAAGAATGGGTCTTACAAAAACTTTAAAAGCCCAAACCAAAGTATTAGCATCTCCAGAGGTAAATAACTTTCTTAATAATGCTACACGTTGGTTTGCAGATTTGGTAATGTTTAAACAGTGTGTTGTAGACTTAAGATCGAAGAGAACCAAATGCCAAGAGCCTTCACCACACTGCAGTGGGATAAGACATGATTTGGTGATAATTCATAATCACACATTAAATTCTGCCTCCCAAGATGAAATGTGGTGCATTTTTTTGGAGCAATTGGCAGTTGCCAATCAGACGACCAGGTGGACAGTTCAGAAGTGCTACTGACCAAACCTCTGTAGGAAGCATTATCAACAACAGGTGCATGTGCCACCACATCATCTGCAAATTTTTTCAGCAATGTGTCAACTGCTGTAGTTTTTAAATAGTTTAAAAGCAAGATGAAAAGGAGTGGTCCCAGGACACTACCCTGTGGAACACCACTAGTAACATGTTTAGTACTAGAACGTGCATCACCGACAGAAACATACTGGGTACGATTAAAAAGTCGTGGTACCAATTTAATAAGTTGTCCATAAAGCCGAGAAATTGTAATTTCACTGAAAGTTTTGAATGCACGACTGATTCAAATGCCGTCGTAAAGTCAACTAGAATAACATCCACAGGCACACCAACGTCAAGGTTCAATCATCCACCACCAACGTCAATGTCAATCATCCAAGACAGAGAGAAGCTTTATGCCTACTAGGCATAAAGCCAAACTGGTCGTCAAGAAGAATACCTTTCTCCTGGATAAAAGATAACATCTTCTCACGTATAATGCGTTCCATGATTTTACATGGAACACAAGTTAAAGCAATAGGTCTGTAATTACGCAGGTCAGAAGCATCGCCTTTTTTAAAGATTGGACTGATAACATGCCTTTTTCCAATCCTCGGGCAGCTTACCAGTTACCATAGAGAGTTCAAAGATCCTTGCAAGTGGCTCACATAACTCCTGTTTAATTTCTTTGTAAAAGAATGCAGAGTAACCATCTGGTCCAACGCTGTGACTGGGTTTCTGAGTAGTTAGTCCCTCAAACACTTTCAAATTTGAAAATTCTGGGGAAATCACACTTAAATTGAATTTGAGGACCAACCAAGGGAGGAACAACCCGATTGTCAACAACACAATTTTCCACAAACACATTGTTTAAGAAATTTGACTTGTCAACATCACTATTAATGAAACCACCATTTACTCGGACGGGGGGTATGGAATGGGAGACCCCCCCCCTTTTTTTTTTTTTAACAAATCTGAAAAGTGAAGCCATAGTGCCTTCACTTACGACACGTCGCTCTAAACTAAGCTCAAATTCGCG
Source organism: Lithobius niger (assembly GCA_023313725.1). Lineage (NCBI taxonomy): Eukaryota > Metazoa > Arthropoda > Chilopoda > Lithobiomorpha > Lithobiidae > Lithobius > Lithobius niger. The sequence continues at coordinate 155,715 of JAHWFP010215373.1, forward strand.
TGCGCTTTTTGCATATTCAGTTTGACAGACATTATACCGTTGTTTATTTTCATTGCACAGATTAAGCTTATACGAGTGCCACACGTTCAATTTTTTCCTCCTTAATTAAAAAAGGTGTTTTGGAATTGGACAGGTTTTCTTACAGTGTGGGTTTGACCCAACCGACTTCCGACCTTAGATGTTGATTGGCTGACTACAAACAAGGCACATTTAAAATAGCCAATCAAATGACAGTACCAGGATGGAGCACTGCTATATTAACCAAGCAAACTGGATGCACTGAATGCACCACTATTTAACCATTATTAAATTTTAACAATTTCCAGATACCAGATGCACCAGATACCAATACAGACCAACCACCACCTCCTTTCCCAATTTTTGAGAAACTTTTGATTTCACGAATTTGACTTTAATGATCCAAAGTCACCGACCAAACTGAGAACGACCCTTTCTCCCCACCACTTTCCCAGATAAGGAATTTGGGAGAAAATTGGTAGTTAAATTTTCTTTTAAGGATTCCAAAGGTGATTAAGTTACCCTTGATCGAGCAGCATTCAGCTAATGGATTTAGACACACGCTAGTGTGTCGCCGCCAAGTAACAGTAGATCATCCCAATGTAGACATCCGATTGTTAAAACTTGATTCTTAATGATAAAAAGGCGGCTCACTAGCAGACATGTGTCTGTTAACTGTAAGCAACTGAAAGCATATTTTGTTATGTTGAGGATAAATCCCAATGTGACAGAAATGTTTCAAATTGTGGAAAATGTAAGGGGAAGGGTTAGAGACTAAGAAAAACTAAAATTTAAAGGATGAGTGTCCACCAATTATAGAGAAAAAGATGCGTCAATAACGTTGTTTTTATGTTACTAGCTAGCTAGCTAATAAGATTTTTCCCATGTTAAATCCCGTAGACTTTTTGCTCATGGCTAGCGCAAAATTGAGAAGGCCTACGTACCTGAACTTTTGCACACGGATGCATGGTGATCTGAGGATGATCCTTTTGTTGGTTTGGGGGTTGTAGGGGTCAGGACAAATGCGTGGGAGGGTTTTGAAATTCGTCACCGGCGAATTTAAATTTCGTGTCTTTTCCAAGTTGTAACCAAAGATTTTAAGCAACAATGGCTTGAACAATCAAGCCTGGTTAGTCCTTAGATTTATTGTAAAAGCTGAAAACTGCACTGTAACGAAGGACAAAATAAAGAAACATTAACGTTACCGTGGATTGCGTAAGAATAAAGGGGTGGACGTAAGATGATGGTTACAAAACCCTATAAATTCTTGGTTGTATTTAACCGTCTTGTTAAATTGTGGTTAAATAGTGATTGATATTTTTTAAGTAGACGCTGAAGTTAAAAAAAAAATCTCCTTCTTTCGGGCGGGCGGCCCGAAAGAAAAAAAGGGGGCCGGCGAATAAACTTGAAGTTGGCGAGTAACTGAAACACTGGTCTTACTAGCCACTGGCGCGCACTGGCGAGCGGGTAAAAATGTTGATCTCCAGATTTATCACAATAAAAATGGAATTTTTATACGGGTATAGAAAAGGAAGGGCCGTGCCAACTTTGCCCCTCCCCTTCCCCATTAAATGCTGACTTTTTGATAATTTAACGCTTCACCTTTGATTTATTTAACTTCTTTTCGTCGTTTCAATTTCACCATAGGAGTTGAGTTGTGCGCGGTCGGTTTCGAATTCAGTAGTTCTTTCAATTGCCACGAGAGGACTCGAGCGACAAAGCGTTGCCATGGAAACAGTGTAAACTAAAAGAGGCCGGTTGATGGAAGTCGCGTGCGATGAAACATGCATTCTACTCGACATTTCGCACCAGAAAAAGCAGTTACATCCGTACGTCCTTCAACCGTGGCTTCAGTCCGACGAGTATTGGTAGCCCGTCTTTCGTGCTGTAGCGCATATAGATCGGACTCGAACAGCGACGATACCCCATACGAACAACACTGAACCGCCATACTGGAAAATATGTAACTCAGCGCTTTTGTCAGCATTCGCTAATTTTAGCTTAGTAGAAAATCGAAGGTATGGTAGGTTGAACACTTAATTATTATCGTAGACAGTTCAACTACACTACAAAAGACGTGTTTAGAAAGTAATAATTATAAATATAGAATGTGCATGAAAGCTTAGAATCATGGACGATCAAGCAGTTGATCGCATATTTATTGGTGATCTCAACGACCTACCACCTGTCAGCTCCAAAATCGTACGCATCTTCACAAGTTCGACGTTCACAGGTAGGATTAAATTTTGGTTTGGTTATTTTAGTGCTGTGTGGCAAAATAAACTGATGTCAACATTTTGCTTAATAAAAGCTGGATATTTTTAAAGCATTTTATCATCCTTCTTTAAATTTTGCTAATTTTTTAAGCATTTTAAATAAATACGAAAATAAATAATAATGAAAGCAACAACAACAACAAAAAATAAATAAAGCATTTACAATGTTACAATTATTTAAATCCAGGCGTAAAATGTATTACTGTAAAAAGACGTAGTTATCAACGACAACACCAACGTCCGTCCTATCCAGATAACGTGTTAGCAGCGTGACGATGGCAGCCCCAGACTATCTTTTACATCTTTTATCTATCTTTTACAGTTGAGGCAATTTTTTTTTTGTCCCATTACATACTGTAGACGACGAGAGGGATAAGTTAGCAGAAGTCCAAGCGGAAAACCCAGGATCTTTGACATGCCACAATCGACAAGAGCACGAAGCACCACAGGGCCCTTCTCGTTTGGCAAGTTGGAGAAAAAAAAACTAAGACTTGGTTTGATTGATTGGGAGATTTTGTCCGCCTGACAACTAACTAAGGTGCATAGTAACAGAAATGTACTTGTCCAGTAAGCGACGAGCTATATACGATATTTATTAAGATGCTCTGCAGTCATCCTCGGCGCCTCCCGTTTGAGGTAGCTTCAGTGAATAAGAGCAGATCATCAGAATAAAACCTGTACACCTCGCCCACTGTTGTAAACGTATGGTAATAACAACTAACTAGGATTTCAAGGCCTGCTATACGTTGGCTGTTGGCAGAACCTATTAAGGCGGCAAAGGGGTAATATAAACTTTTATTTTATTTTAGGTATTAAAAATGTAACAATCATTTAGTTTCAGTGGAAATCACACCAGAAAACATATCCGATAGGTTTTTTGAAAATTTCAGAAAAAATGACCACCTAATTAGCACAAAGTATGCGAATTAGATACAATATGGAAATCAAGTGTAATTAGCCTCTTTTAAGAATTTTTGCTTCAAACAAGACCCAAACTGCAGAAAAAACATATAAGGAAGACAATTACTAACCAAACTTTTCCTTAAAAACATAACCCTGTGTAAGTTATTATGCAAGCCGAACCCAAAATTTGCATAAATTATAGGCGGTTTTTGACCAAATTGTGTGAAACAGTACCAGCAAACATACTTTTGATAATTTTTTTTGGTTAGTTGTCCTCGTATATATGTGAGGCACACACTTGCCAAATTTCATAAGGATTGAACCAATATCAAAGCCGTTAGGCATGATTTATTGGCAATATATATCGAAAAAAAAGTTTTCGGCAATTCAATTGTAAAGAACGACTGGCAGCACCCATGTTTTACGACGATTGTGCCCACTAACGACGAAATGTAGAACTACAGCCTGGCAACCGAGGACCAGTTGAGATATAGCTTCGTTCAGAACATGTTTGTGCTCGAGAAGGCTAAGAAAACTACCACCTTTTGGCAATAAAACACCAGACAGCGTCCATAAATTGCTCACTTCCGGTTCGACTTCTGGAAAACAAGTACGCTGCATTATTTTACTAAATGTTTAATTAAAAAATAACTACTGCAGATTTTAAGAAACGGTTTTCACGAAAAAAGAGAGAAATATTCCAGGTATTTTTTCCACTAAAAAACAAAAAAAACCCACTATTTTCACTTCTGTATTACTTCTATTTTCCACCTTAAGGAGCCTATTATCCCCACTACTGTCTGTCGTCTTTTTTTTTTACAGTTTTTTAATGTTGGTTTTGTTCCTTTTAGTCTTCTGTACAGCCGTACCGGCTGCGAAGACTATTGCAACGACTTTGTCTGTCCGTCCGTCCGTCGCTTTTTTTCAACTTCGCAACGGTACCAGCTATTGACGACCATTGTTTACAACGTTAGATTCAGTGTGAGAAGTTAGTTAAATCACATGGCAAATAAAAAAATCGTTACTTCTTTATAGCTAATAGAATTCTTCAAGGGTAACTAAATTAAATAATAACATTTGATCGTCGAATTAAAATCCTAAGGTAACACTCAATAAAAACAAATGGATTTTAGCTTCGTTTAAATTAGTCTCGTCAAATTGTTGCATGAATGAATAGGCTTACCGTCGAACCAAATTCTCCATTAGGCCTATATCTGCTACTTACGAAATTAAAACTGCCTTTTTAAAATTAGGCCTAAAAATGAAAATTAGGCCTAAAATCATGTTACAATGGCAATGCCAAGTTGCTACGAGTCGCTGTTGGCTTCATCAACAGCGTCTATCGTCACTTCCCTACTACTACTGATCTATATACGCTACGTTGCGCGTTACGTTGTAACACTGTAACTGTGTGCCTGTAGGCGCACCGTGTTGCAAAAATGAATAGGCTTACTATACAATCCATATCGCCGTTAGCTGCTACTTACGAAATTAAAACTGCTGGTTAAATTTAGGCCTAAAAGCTGAGAATTATGCCTAAAATGTAAAATAGGCCTAAAAGCTAACACATTTTTAACGGACAATTATGATGGCTACTGCTTTTAGATTAGTATATATAATAGAGATAGCTGTTGTAGTGCATGCTAGAGGTGTGCGCCTCAACATTGGAAGTGGAGGAACTGTACAGGAGACCGATGCGACTAGGCAGTCGCTGTAGCCGCTTGTTTTTTTTTTTTACTTTCGTTCTCTTTTATTTTGCTTTCGTTCTGTGTTATACTGTGCGCAATACAAAACGGAATGAAAGCAATTTAAAAGGGAACGAAAGCAAAATAAAAAGGAACGAAACCAACATAAAAACGCTGTATATCGTTGCATGATTTTAAAATCGTGTCACGTCACATGATCGCGCTTGGTTGACCGAAAAGGGTTCAAAGGAGTTTGTAGCGAGCGTAACCTCTTTCGGCGAAGCCCGACGAAGATCAAAGGCTAAACAAATAACTCACAAATGAGGTTGCGCAACAATAAGTGACTGAAGATAACCATTAGCAAACAATGCTCATAGATGACAACCGTCGGATATTATGCGTGTTCGTCACCAGTGGCGTAACAAAGAGTCTCTGGGCCCATAGGTAAAATTTATGGTTGGGCCCGTCCATTTATTCTAATCCCCCCACACACACTCCCAAATCTTTGACCTTTTCGACTGCTTTGGTCCAAATGATACACATACTGTACATTGTTAGGGTTACGTTACCCGAACAACCAACAAGTTTTCAGCCAAAAAAATTTACTTCGTAATGCAAGCAAACAATAACGTTTGAAAAAATTATAAAAAAAACATGTCGGTGTGGTATTTTTTAGCCTACTTAACTGTCAAATTTTTATAAGCTTTGTTTAGTAGCTACATATTACACTTGTTAAATAGGAACTTGGACTTGCTTATAACATATTGCACTTTGAACATGAAATTTACACACCATAGTTAGTTCACTACTTGAGGCTCTTAAGGCGATACTTTCGGCATGCTTTTCTCAATGCAAAAATATCAAATGGTGTGTGTGGTCCATGTCCATATTTCGACGGCTGGCGGGCCCCCGAGTTGCAGGGGCCCGTAAGCAATGCTTACCTAACCTACCTGTACGTTACGCCACTGCTCGTCACATACAGGCTGCTTCACGTTTGTTATTTGCAGTGACTCATTGGGGTTTCTATGAAATAACATCACGCCAAAACTACTGAACCGAATTTGATAAAATTTCGTATGCTGACCTAGTACAACTCGGAGAGGAATTTTTAATGCATGCAAAAAGTCCGGCAACCAGGTTACCCGATAAAACCGTAGCCCAGCCGACAAAATCACCGAGAAGGGGGAAGAAATGGTGGCAACCCCTGAACTCGCGTATTTTTTTTTTTTTTTAGGCACAAACGAAATATTTATTTTGGCGAAAAGCAATGGACGTGATGATTTGAAACTTACTACTTGCACGCAATAGATATTAATTAAGGTGCTCAGAACAAAAAATCAAATAAATGGCTGTAATAGTTTTGGTTAATCATTTTTTTCTAATTACGGGCGGTAACGAACTGATAAAAGTGAAATGTTTGACAAAACTACTTAGCGTTGTTCTCACCTGATAAGTGATAGTATGAAGGTTTATAGGCTTCTTTTCAGTTTTATACTGCGTTGTAGTAGCTCTTTTAATTTTTATTATTGTGGGACTTAATTTTTCTCGTGATTGTCAACTACGGACGAAGCATAAACACCTACGTGAAATCTGAAGCGAACCACGGCGGCCATATTAAAACGTGCCTCAGCGCCAAAGAGAGCGCGCCAAATAGTCAAGTGGTGTTTACTGGCCAATGAGGAACACGATCTTCAAATGCTTTGAAAGTTTGCTTGAAACAGCAAAAAACAGCCTACTACATTTCGCCTGATTGGCGCATGTGGAATGGCCATCGAGAAAATATTTTTGGAGACCCGAATAGTGGGGAATTCCCGCTTTTCAACTAATCCAAGATGGCGGCGCCCAGTCAAATGGCTAGTTATAGACACCGGTTAACAACATTTTATCTACAGAAATCGATGCTCAACATATCGGATAGAGAATTTCGGCGATCCCTCTTCCTGATCCTGAAATTTGTTGCATTTGTTAGCTTAAATTTCAAACAACAAATCCAAAAAGAAATTTGTAAAATTCTTGATAATAAATCAGTATAAATCTCACAAGCCTAGGTAATAAACAGTCAAGAAGCAACTTCTTGATATGGTGCCCCAGGTCGGAAATATGGGAGGGGGTTGGGGGGGGGGAGAGAGAAAGGATACACACTGTGATTTCTTAATCTGGGGGAATCGAGTATCGGGGGGGGGGGGGGGGGAAATGAGACACGAGAAATCGGGATGTGGTGCTTTTTAAACTGGGGAAAAATGAGTATTAGCAAGCAGCACAGAGGGATTCAAACTGACATCAGTGATGCACGGGGGGGGGGGGGGGATTCCCCCCGACACCAAATCAAAAAAAATTGTAAAATAAACAAGCAATCAGTTTGCTGCGAATTAAAAATTTGTAAAATTGGGTCTTCCAAGTGTCAAAGGAGCTCAAACTACCGAAAAGTCGTTGGCTGCCGGGGCACCCGGGGGGGGGGGGGGCACCACACCCCCCCCCCCCCCCCCCCCGATTTGCGGGCCCCCTTTTTTATTTGTTTTCCCCCCCCCCCCCCCAAAAAAAAAAAAAAAATAATTCTTGTGTGCGCCACTGTCTGACACGAAAATACTAAAAAAAAGTCCTCATTTTTCGAGGCTTCACCAGACAGTTTGGTTCTGGTTACCAGACTGTTAGGAACTTTTTGCATATCAGAAAACAAAAAAAACCAACTCGTTTGATGCTTAAGGTAAGGTTTAACTGGTCCAAAGTATGCACACCAAAGGAACACAAATAAAGTTTCCTATAAGATTTCAGATACTACAGTGTTGTTGTACTGTTTAGTGCACGTGTAACCTCACTGCTGTATCCAACCATTATACACGTTAAAGCCAGTGCCAAAATTTCAACCCTTTTATGGCCAAACAAAGGAAGGCCCAATAATGTAAGGCTACACACTCGACTACTTTCTTGGCTACACTTTATCAGTGTCAGTCACCTCGTCTACTTTCCGTGTATCAACATACTGACAATACATACTATATCATTTTTCGAGATTTTCAAGCACTTTTCCAGCATGGAATATCAATATTATTTTCCTGACATTTCTAGGTTTTCAAGGACTCATACGAACCCAAGTTGCCTGCAGTGCTGTGCTAAGCACACTAAGACGATTAGTTTTTACACATTTTGTAGCGATGTCGTCTAGCCAGGTAAAATGCACCAATCATTAGCTGGTTTACCGTCTGAATAGTAAAAACATTTGAATACAGCAGTGAAGTTTCACGTGCACTAAACAGTACAGCAACATTGCCTTATCTGAAACCTTACAGGAAGGTTTATTTGTGTTCCTTTGCTTTTTTGATTTCGGACCAGCTAAACCTTACCTTAAGCATCAAACGAGTTCGTTTTTGTTTTCTGATATTACAATTAACCATGCTAAACAAAAGACGTATTGAGAAACATTCTAGATCTAAAAATAAAAAAGATGATATACGCTGCACAGGTATAAGATACGGTATGGAAGTAAGGGCCACCGCGCACACAGCGGCCAAGTCGCGCGGCCAGGTCGCTGCGGCCAACGAGATTGCTTACAATGTATGTAGCAACGCGCACGTGACCGCAGCTGCCAGCCTGTCGCCGCGGCCACTGGTATCTCGGGCGGCGTGCAGGCGACCACAGAGCGACCATACCTGCTACAGATCATTTTTCACCACGTGATCGAGAATTATCAATGATAAACGAACGGACGTGGCCGCGCGGCCCGTCGCCGTGTTTTTGGCCGCGACGACCACTGTTTTCGTGCACGTGTAATGTCTTTGCTACGGTGCCTAACAATTCCTGGTGCACGTGCTTAGGATTGAAAACTATCGTCCAAACCGTTGATTGTTGATGGGTGAAATGAAAGAATCCGTGTTAAATGCGTATAGTTTTAAATCAAACTAAGCTACGTTGTTAATTTTGGCCTCGAAATTGGCAGCTGGAAAAGATGCAATGGCTTATTTAATTAGCAGATGAAGGCTTTCAGAGCTGAGCTGAATTGTTTCAAAGTAGACAACAACAATCACTGCTGAGCACGAGGCTGATCATTGCTACCATGCAAAGTAGTTGTTTACAATCAAAGCTCTGTGAGTGAAAACAAAACAATAATGAGCCATTGTTAGGCCGCCGTAGGCCGGCGATTTACTTCTTTCCTCTCCCAGAAAAGGAAAATGCCGAAGCAGCCGTGCTAAAGGTTTCAACTTTTGTTCTATGAAATCTTATTTATTGACTTCCCACAGAAAAATTGTTTCTTGCAAAGATGATGGTTCAGCGCTCACATTCTTTAAACGGTGCATCCTGTGATTTCAGCCACTGGATGCGCAGATTCAGTGACTGAGGCCAACACAAATCACCGTTTGTCAGCAAGTGTGCGCAAAATTTGGATTGAAGAAATTTTAATCCGTCAAAGCGTTTCTTAGCCAGTGTGTGCGTAAATGGGAGTGGGATTGGGGAGTTGGGAGTGCGAGTGGGGAGTGGGAGTGAGGGGGTGGGGAGTGGGAGTGAGGGGGTTGGGAGTGGGGCCGGGAAAGGGGAGGTGGTGGGTCTGTAAACTTAATTCATGACCGGCCCCGTGCGTAGCACGGGCTTCCTCTAGTAAATAAAATAAAATGTTACAACTAAGAGATTACACAGCGATTGCATAAATATACATCAAGACACACGCTAGTATGTCGCCCGCCGAGATGATAAATGATAAAACCTGCCCAGATAAAAGATATATCAGCATGGCGACCACTAGACACTTTGTGTCTTTACAGCTAAGGTAGTTGGGCTGTTTTCAGCCATCTTAGGGTAAATAACAATACGACAGAAAAGGCTGAAACTTGTTTCATCGGTAGACTTTGGTCTCCTGACAACATAAAAGTCACTGTTAGTGACACAGTTTAAAATTTTCTTGATGAAATAACGACGTGAATAATGCTGATATACCATACATTATTCCAAGTTTTTGGTTGCCATTCCCACATCTAGATATACGCTAGTGTGTCGCCACCACGTAACAGTAGATCATCCGACCTTGCAGTAGATCATCCTATTGTAGACATCCGATTGTTAAAAGATCGCTTGTTGGTGAAAAAGAGGCGGCCCCACTAGCAGACTGTGTCTTTTAACTGAAACAAGCTTAACCTGATTTCAGCATTTGGTGTTAATTCCCCATGCGGTAGAAATCTTTGCAAATCGATTGAATTGGGTGTCTTGGGTCCAGTAACGAAGAAAACCTCAACATTAAAATGTGGGAACGTGTTATTTATGGAGAAAAAGTGCCCTCAGTAACGTTGGTTTATGTTAATAGTAACTAGCTTAATTCTCATCTACATATATAATAGGCAGCAGGCGGCCAAGTCACCGGCCACGCCATTCCGTCGTACAATTAAGTACTCTACCTTGTAGTGCCATCTGTTGACGGGATTCGCCTTCAAATTCGGGTTGGGACACTTTTCCAACGTCTTCGAACAGATGGCGCCACTTACCAAACCTGCCATGTCGCCGTCTATTGACGGCCTTGGACTGCAAGTTCGGGTTATAAAACTTTTTCGAAAGTCTTCGAAGAGATGGCGCGACTTACCAGACCAGCCGCACCGTTTTTGGGTTCGTTTTTTGGTATTGTTGTGGTGCCAAAGCCGCCAACAAAGTGTTAGTCGCGTGGACTGTGCCATTGTCGGCGTTTGAGCTAAAAAAAAAAAACAACCCGTGTCTACTAAACCAGACAACTTTAAACCAAACGACGATTGGTTCTTAATTTCGAGGCCCGCATTGGAAAGGCGCATAATTTCCTAAAGGTTCACTTCCAGAAAGGAGTTGAATTGTTTTTAAGTGATCGGCAACAATCGTTGCTTGCAACAATGTCGCCACGCACGGTACCGAGGTGAATTGTTTCAAACTTACTTGCTTAATGAATGCTGGATTTCTCAGGGCTGTTTTGTAGCCTTCAGTCAAACATACGCATGCGACTTTTCCGGGGCTGCACTAAACGGGAAATGTCACGTGACGTCATGTACGAAGTACAGTTATTTTTCACACGGTGCGGATTGCTCAAGCAAAAGCGAGAAACTAGGAGTGGCGAGGAGGGCCTGAACGGCAGCCTAACCCTTCATTGAGGCCACTGCAGGTCCTCAGCGCAACCCGCCGAAATTGGGCCCACCGCCTACATTCCAAAAAGAATTGGCTCACCGTCTCAGCGGCCTCACCACACCCACACAGAGGCGACGCCCTCCACCCCAACCGACACATGTGAGCATTGAGGAGCACATGCCCCGTCCGAAGTCGGGACAAGAGCCCAGCACCACGCCTGGAGAAACACCCGAGTGGAGCAGGGACAGACACTGACGGGTGCAAAGCATAGAGGTGCCTACCGTTCACACCGCCATCCCACTCAGCTGAGGAAAGCGCCCAAAGAACGGGACACAAGTCCTGATGGGCTAGGGGACACGTGACTAAGTCCCTGCTGTCAGCTCTGGAGAGGGCATCTGCAGCCTCATTGCCATGAATTTCACTATGGCCAGGAACCCAACGGACAGAGACAGAACAACCCTCAAGCTTTGCTCGACGAAGCTTAACACCAATCTCGAGGGCCAAAGGGTGATACACTCTTAACGACTGAAAAGACCGCTTGAGGAACGAGATCCCCGCTGCAGAGTCTGAGAAAATCTCCAGACGAGGTACTCTTAGGTCCAGGCCAATATCGAGTGCGACAGATAGCGCCACCAGCTCCCCCACAAAACTCGACGGGGCAAAGTGGAGCCGCCGTGAGTAGCACAACTTGAAATCCTGAACAAACACACCCACTCCACCTGACCACGTATCCTGGCAAAAGGAGGCGTCGCAAAAGACACGAACTTCCCCATCCATATTCATGGCTGGGGTCCCTCGCCCAAGGTGAAACACACTTACAAGCCCACCACACCACTCCCAGGGGCTTAACGGGCAGACCACCATGGGCAACCGAAAATTCTTCAGGCAGTCTTCCCCCAGCAAGGAGGCACCCAGGCCCAGCGAACCCAAGCGCCGGAACGCCGGAACGCCGGAACTGGGGTGGAAGGCAAGCCCCCAGTGACAGTTCACAGACAAGCATTTACGACAACCTGCACAGTGCTACGGTGTCTAACAATTCCTGGTGAATGTGCTATGGATTGAAAACTATCGTCGAAACCGTTGATTGTTGATGGGTAAAATGAAAGAATCCACTGTGAGAACTGTGATTTAAGCTGATTTAAGTTAAATTGGTTTGTTTTGGTGTGATTTAATATGATTTGATGGCTGATTTGTATTGATGTTGTATTTTCGGATGATTGGGGCGTACGGTCTAGGGCCAGGGCCTCAAATAAATCTTTCGTGAAAATTCGTGAAAAATCTTTCGTAAAAATACGTATAGTTTTAAATCAAACTAAGCTACGTTATTGTGGCCTCGAATAGGCAGCTGGAAACGATGCAATGGCTCATTTAATTCGCAGATGAAGGCTTTCAGAGATGAACTGAATTGTTTCAAAGTGGACAATAACAATCACTGCTGAGCACGAGGTTGATCATTGCTATCTTGCAAAGTAGTCAACAATCAAACCTCTGTCAGTGAATACAAAACAATAATGAGGCATTGTAGGCCGCCCTAGGCCGCCGATTAACTTCCTTCCTCTCCCAGAAAAAAACGGTGCATCCTGTGATTTCTGCCACTGAATGCGCTGACTGAGTGAGTGAGGCCAACAACAAAAATCAGCGTTTGGAAGCCAGTGTCCAAGGTTGGCGGTAGGGGGGATGGAGGCTGTACGTAAATGTTTACAATTACGTCCTTTTCAGTCCGCTCAGTAGGATCCAAAAAGTCAACTCTTATTTGCTTAAGTGTGTCACGAAAAGTGGGTCGGTAAATTTAATTCATGACCGGCCCCGTGCTTAGCACGGGCCTTCCCTGGTAGGGTATAAAGACACCTGTACAACTCACTAGAGAAAGTTGCCAAATCTGAATATTGGTAGACAGGTAAAGCATCGTATGGGGAAATGCCTTTTCTAAAATTGGGGTTGCAGCTGGAAGCACGTGGCCCTGAAGTGGTGCGTAAGTACAAAATTATTGTTGTAACCATTGTTTGTATTGTCATCCAACAGTAGATTACAACACGGAAGTGTTATCCACCCAAAACCAAAATTGGTATAAGAGAAGCCACCAAGTTTCCAAAAACGGTCGGCCTTTGAAAGTAGTGATATCATTTAACCAGGGAATGGCCGCCAAGGTTGGTACTAGCCAAGTTCATCACACCGAATGATACTTTGGACGTTAAATGAAAACTTAAAGATTGCTACCGCTAGTAGCAATCTTCTAGTTTTCATTTAACTTTCGAACTATTAGTAGGTACGATTAACTTGGCTAATAGGATTAACCTTGGCGGCCTTTCCCTGGTTGAATGATATCACTACTTTCAAAGGTCGGTCGTTTTTGGAAACATGGCGGGTTCTCTTATAACAGTTTTGGTTTTGGTTGGATGACTACTAACACCGTGCGTAACATGGGCTTCAGCTAATGTGAAATAAGTTTTGCCGGTCTTTCAACAATGAAGATAGAAAGAAAAAGGCCTATGGTTCTTAAGGCAATCTAGACACGATTAAAAGAAAGAAATATGATTTCTACAAACGCAGCGCTACGTCTCAGATGGGGACGCTTCACGTTAGTGCGGGCGAAATCAGGATGGGAAGAGGGATTCGCAGAATGACTCTGGGTGGGGTGGAGCAACGGAAAACTTAAATATGCAATCGGAAAAGCTGGTAAACTGTGAATTAGTGACGTAATGTATAGGTATGCACATGTGCATTGCGTAGGGACCCAGTGAGAGGGGCCCAAACTTGTGGTTCTCGAACAACCGTTGTAAACATGCTTACTGCTGAGTGACTTGACGGTGCAAAGGCTAAGGTTGCATCGTTCCCCGCAAAGCGTCACATATAAAGGGTGATCAGTTAAGTTTTGACCCAGCTTGATAGCTAAAGTACTACTGAACGATATGTTATGAGACCCGGGTGATGTGATGAGGCCAAGAGGGGCCACTGATTGGACAAGAACTGGATGACCTTGCCAAATGTTATCAAGGTCATTCAACTAATTTCGTAAATATGCATCACACACCATGAGTACAAATTAGGAATATGTAGGGAACAAAGGGACGTTACCAATGCAAAAACCAGAACAAAAATCGGACTAGATTTGCAGGGCCTATGACGTACGTAAATTGGCTACTTTCGACCCCTGAAAGTAAGCGATGCTTCCCTGCACGACGGAGTGTTAAATGGAATGACATTCAGGGGTCGAAAGTAGCCATTTTACGTACGTCATAAATCCTGCAAATCTGGTCCGATTTTGTTCTGTTTTTTTTTTTTTTTGCCTTGGTAATGTCTCTTTGTTCCCTACATATTCCTTATTTATACTCATGGTGTGTGATACGTGTTTAAGAAGTTAGCAGAATGACCTTGATAACATTTGGCAAGGTCATCCATTTCTTGTCCAATCAGTGGCCCCTCTTAGCCTCATCACATCACCCGGGTCTCATAACATATCGTTCAGGAGTACTTTAGCTATCAAACTGGGTCACAACTTAACTGATCACCCTGTATAGGCGGTAAGTTAAAACGAGCCTTTTGAATGCCGCACAAATGTACTGTTAATACCATTACCAAGAGTGAGATAGGGGGCCCCCAAACACTCCATCTCACTCTTGCCATTACCAATACATACACATTTGTAAATTACTTGTAAACTAGAGCATTTGTAGAATTTGTAGAATTGGTACGCGGTTTGAACGGGCATACCGGGGGGGGGGGCGGCCCCTCTTCAGCAAATTAAGCATATACTAATTATGTAACAGGTTTGTAGAAAAATAATTTTCTTAAGCAGGCAACGAGGTGTCTGTTTGTATAGCATATGCACGTAAACTAATTCCGTATCATACAGGCATTCAAATATATTACTATTTCTATCTAGACACATGGTATTAAACACTTAAAAAAATAAACGTCAAGTCAAGCTTAGTACCCTGAGGCATGGCGTTTAATTCAATCCGATGAAATTTGACGTGGCACTCAATAAATTCCAGGTGGTAATTAGAGAAATCCGTAATCACTCCGCCAATTCCTGCTGGTGAATCAAGCCTCCCAGTTCACCTTATAGCGAGCTTCACGAGCGAAATTCGTCTTTTGTTTTTGTGTTTGCCTCCAATATTTGTAGGTTTGCGCTTTGGACTCCAATTGTCTGAAGAGCACAGCTTTCCCCGGTAATAGACAGCCACTAACATTAAAAGTTAAGCAACTTCCGCACAAAACACTTGATTGCAGGGCGTCACAATCGTCAGCATTATATGGAATGCAAATTTTAAGCAGGAAACTATTATTTGGGCCATTGTTATTTTAAGTAAATCAAAAGGTCTTAAATGTTTAATGAAATTTTAATAGGTGTTACATTAAAAATACAAATGTTTCCGATTATTATTCCGAGATGGTTATACCATCGTAATACCAACCCACGCAGGTGCAAAATAGATCATGCTGATAATAAATAAGTTTGGGCTTGGGGCAAACGTCGATAAAACTGGCATCCACCTGTACTAACATTGGCATTTTTCGTGCAATAACCCTTTGCTACGGTTATGACCGGTCGGGTAAGAGAGTTTAAAATAAAGACGTGGTGACCTATGAAGCACTTTGAACCGGGCATGGAATACGACATCTACAGCGTATGTAGTTAGTTTTAACTCATTTTATTGAGATAACTCCACTGATTGCATTTTTTTCCCGAAGTTTGGAAACTTTTTGAGTGGTTCTGGTGTTATAGGCCCCTAATTAAATGACGACCGTTTACTACTTTGATTAGAAAACAAAAACTAACTCTTTTGATATCTAAGGCAACTTTTAAAGGCGGGTTGACACAAAACGAAAGTTTGCAGCATCTATACCACACGCCATGGCTATTTGCTGTGACGTGCATATCACGTGACTGGGCTAGTCCAATCGGACGGCCAAATAGCCGTTGTTCTCGTTCGTCATTGGCTAACTCATGGTGACGTCACAGCAGACAGCCATTGCGCATGGTTTAGTTCTATCTAGCTCTCTCTCTAGCACTTGCTCACAGCGAGCAAAGGAATCTCTCTCTATATATATGTACACTAGCAGTCGTACCCTGCTTCTCCCGGGGATTTGTTTCACCCGTGGTTGTTTCCCAGTTTTTGCTCGGTGCTGCCTGAACGTTCACTGCAATGTTTCTTTCAATGTTTCTTTCTGTAATACTCCTCTTTTCCGCCATTCCTCTCCCTCCCTTCTCCCCTCCCCCTTTTATCACATTTTCTCCGTTTCCCTTCCTTCCTCCTCTTTATTAAACGTAGTTGAATTTTGATGGTTATTTGAATTAATACTGCCCCTCCCGCTTTTGCGAGGTTTTGGCAAAATTGGTATGGTCTCCATTCCAAACAACCCCCCCAAAAATTCTCTTTTAGGTTCAGTTAATGCGTTATCATATGCTTAATGGTAACAGGCTCACTCAACCCCCCCCCCCCCCACTCCCAGTCTTTTGCTGTGGCTTGAGCGATGCGTACCATGTGAAAAATAACTGCATGACGTCATTTAAGACTTGTCGCTGAGATGACCACGGTGTTTGGTTAGAAGGATAATTCTTGTTTTCGCCCATGGTTGTTTCTCAGTTTTCGCTTAGTGTTGCCTGAACGTACAGTGCGATGGGCAGTTTTTTGTCCTGTAATACTCTCCCTTTCCTACAATCCTCTCCCTCCCTTCTCCGTTCCCCTTCTAAACACCTACCCGTCCATCCGCTTCCCTACCTCCCCTTTGCTACACGCAGTTGAATTTGGATGGGTAGTTGAATTAAATACTGCCCTTCCCCTTTTTGCGAGATTTGGGCAGATGAAATTGTTACGGTCTCCATCCCAAACAACCCAGAAAAGTACCTTTTAGGTTCAGTTAATGCGTAATTATATGCTTAGTGGTAACCGACGCACTCCCTCCCCCCTCCCAATGTCTTTATTTTCTAAATAGCAGGGCTAACAGAAGCACTGCACCACAGATGGGCATTCCCTGTTAAGGAACCCCCAACTCCCAGTTTGCCGTTTTGGCTTGACCGATTCGTACCGTGTGAAAATTACTGTCGTTCGTGCATGACGTCATTTAACACTGTTGCCTGAATGTTGAATGTGACAGGCAATTTTCTTCCTGTAAGTTTCCCTTTTCCTCCCATATTTTCCCTCACTTTTTCCCCCTTTCGTCCCATCATTTCCCCAAATTGATTTGGTTCCCATCCCAAACAACAACCCAACATTACCGTTTATGTTCCGTTAATGGGTAATCATATGCTTAATGGTAACAGACGCAATGCCCCCACCCTCCCAATCTTTTTAGTTTGTAGCATTAGAATGCCAAGAGATGAGCTGAGAAACGCACTGCCCCACACACGGGCATTTGCCGTTCAGGCCCTCCTCCTCATTCCTAGGTTATCGCTTTGACTTGAGCAGTCCGCACAGTGTGAAAAATAACTCTCCTTCGTGCATGACGTCATTTTAGACATGCCTTTGCGATGACCGCGCAGAGCAAATTATTATTCGAGGCAACAACGTACCAGTTTCAACTTCTAGCCAAAGAATTGACACACTGGCCCGTTTTCATTGTAGGGGTTTTCGGGGGTCGTCATTGTTTCGTTTCTGCTATGAGACTTTGGTTTATAATGTAAGAAGAAGATATCATATCAAAAACCAAAACTAGTAAAAAGAACGCCAAGTTCCGAAAGGTTCGGCCCTTCAAAGGAGTGATATCAACACACCAAAACATTCACCAACTTAATCGCACCGCTTATAGTTCAAAGGTTAAATGAAAACTAGAACATTGCTATAGCAACGGTAGCAATGTTCAAGTTTTCATTTAACGTCCAAAGTATTATTTGGTGCGATAAGCGATTAAGTAACACATTTACATAGTTGAAGCATAGTTGAATAACTGGAAGCCTTCCCGTTATCCGGTATCGATGAATAATCATCCTATGGGATTTAACATGGGGATGAGCGGACTAGCTAGCTTAGCTGGTATTCCTACACGAGTTAATTTTTGTCAGGTGGGTCATTGCTCTCAATTTCAACGTAATTTAGGCTTTTGTACCGCATTATTAGTTTTCACCAAGTACCTGAAATGTGCCCAACTATGCTTCAGGATCTAAGACACTGACGCTATGGCGTCGCGCTACAATGGTCTACAACCTCGACAATTGAATTGATGTGATGTTTGTTGCCTAACTTGGCGCGACACACTAGCGTGTGTCTAAATAATACTTTTGGTATGCACTTAGCAAAATCATCTGCACTACAATGAAAGAGGTCGAGCAACCGACAATGTCTGTAACAATATGTGTGTAACAAATACGTTTCAATAATGCTGGCTATTAAAGCAGAGTTGAATAGTTTCAAATCCAATTCCAATGTTATTTATTGGGGCCTGAGCCATAGGGCCTGAGCCCACCCTAAAACTAAAATACAAACAACGTTACATCTCATCACATCGCTCTGTAACAATCAGCAAGAGGGCGTGCGGGTTCATTCTTGCCACGGTAGCAAAGAAAAAGCTGCTGCGGGGGTTGACGGCATTACTTACGGTACTCTCCAGAACCTGACCGAGGCCGGCCGAGCAGCTTTGTTGGGTTTTTATCAGAGTCGGTTTGACGGGGCCGCAGTCCCGCCTTCATGGCTGTTCTCTGTCTTGACTCCTGTGCTGGGTAGGGGGAAGGTCAGGTCTGCAGTCAGCAGTTACAGGCCTATCGCCCTCCTCTCGTGCGCACGGAAGGTTTATGAGAGAATGCTTGCTTGTCGTTTGGTATGGCAGGTTGAGGGGTCTCGGAGGCTGTGTGGCACCCAGTTTGGGTTCCGGAAGCACCGGGGGGCACAGGACGCTATGATGTTCCTAGAGTCCGGCATCCGCGAAGCATGGCTGCATGGCAGCTTCGCAGTTGCGGTGTTTCTGGATATTAGGGCGGCGTACGATATGGTTGACATAGCGTGGGTGGGGTTAGCCCTAAGCGAATTGGGGGTCAGTAAGAAACTGCGTGCAGCGATTCTGGCTCTTTTGGGAAGGCGCGGGTTCGCGACTAGAGTGGGCGATGCATGGTCGGGTGTTAGGTACACTGACAGGGGCTTGCCCCAGGGAAGTTGCCTGAGCCCGATCCTGTTTGCAGTTGCGATCAACTCGGTGCTTCTGGACTTGGGTCAGGCTGTCAATGTCGTTGCGTATGCTGACGATGTGGCTGTATGGCTTGCTGGTGATGATCTCCCGGCGGTCCTTGCTGCTCTGGAGGCGGCGGTAGGCGGCGCATCAAGGGCTTTAGCTGTCAGAGGGTTGCAACTGTCAGGTGCAAAAACCGAACTCATGGTGTTTCACCGGGGATATCCGTGTGGGGGGGAAATCACAGTGGATGGTATTTTGGTTAGGTCGGTTGATAAGGTGCGGTATTTGGGCTACTGGCTGGACCCTCAGTTGCGCTGGGTACATGAGGTGGCCGCTATCAAGAAGAATATCGCTGCTCGCCTGGGAGTGCTAAAGACCTTGGCAAACAACAAGTCGGTGGCAAGGCGAGGTACTATGGTATCCTTTTACCGGGTTTATATACGCGCATGTGCTGATTTTCACGTCCCAATTCTGGTGGGTTCACGGCAAGCCCTTGGGGCAGTTCAGGTAGCGCTCAATGAGGGGCTTCGGGTGGTCACTGGATGTCTGCCGTCTACCCCTATTAACGCACTACACGTCGAGGCAGGGGAGTCCCCCATCTCTGTGCGGGCTAAGGAGCTGCTGGTGAGATTGTGTCATCGTGCATTGGCCAGGGGTCAGTCAGACGCCCTGGGGCGTCTCCTTTACGATTATATGTCATTGTCGCAAGCTGCTCGTGACATGCTGGGTGCTCCGGGGGCAGGAGCCTCCCTTCTCCAGTGGAGGGGGTTGAGCGGCTTCCAGTCCCCGTGTTTGGTGCGCCCCCCAGCCCCCTGGGTCTGGGGTGGAGCTGCGGTGGCAGCTCTGTCTGGGCCTGAGACTCTGAGGGGCTGCACATCACTTTGCACCCTTGTGTACAGCGATGCCTCTTTCCAGCCAGATGGTTTTTGGGGAGGAGTCGGGGTGTGCATCCCAGACCTCAAGGTAGAGTATTCTGGTGTGCTCGAGGCTCTCCCGTCGGCATTTGTGGGGGAGCTGGTTGCAATTTCGGTGGCGTTGGACATCGGGATTGAACTCGGTTTACGGGAGTTCCGTGTCATGACGGACTCCCGGTCGTGTATTGGTTTTCTTGGTCAGTGTTTCCGTTCCTTGCAGTGCTCGCACCCAATTGCCCTTGAGATTGGCTGGAAGATCTTCACTGCGGGCCTGCAAGGCCTAGCAGTCTCAATAGGGTGGGTGAGAGGCCACACGGGGGTTTTAGGGAATGAGCTGGCCGACGATCTTGCAAAGAGGGGACTGGGTGGGGTGGGGGGAAGGGTTTGCTTTGCCCTAGGGCCCAGAGACCTACGTCCGGTGGTCAGTAGGGTTTTGGGGGAGGAGTGGAGTGCCGACTGGCAGCAAGGGTCTAATGGTCGTCACTTGTTTGGGGTGCACCCCACTACTGACATTCCGAGGCTCCTGAACAGCCTTTCTCGGCGTGGCGCGGGCTTGGTCTCACGTTTACGCACGGGGCACGTACAACTGGGGTCGCACCTGGCTCGGCTCGGTTGGGCAAGGACGGCCAGGTGCGAGTGTGGGGGTGGTGATGAGACTGTTGAACATTTTTTGTTGGAGTGCCCTCGTTGGGACCGGTTCCGCCGGTTTGGGACATGGGTTGGGGAAGGAAACCCGCTCCGTGCTGTTCGTGGGGTTCCACCATTCGTAGGGCCAGGACAGTGTTTGCTGTACCGGGTCTTAGGTTTTTGCAAGGCCACGCAACGTTTCGGAGTATAAGGTGGTTTCGCAGTCCCTTCCTTGGTGTTCGCTCTCCTGTGCGGTCCAGGTTGAACCCGGCTTTGTGCCGATGCTATGTAACGGGGATGTGGGGAGAGGTGCTATGATGGGTCAGAGTGGTGGAATTGTTATCTTTGTGAGTTGATGGTGGTCTGGTTGTTAGGTTAAGTAGGTTAAGTTAGTTTCGTAGTATTGAGCGATAAGTGTAATAGGCTTTTAGGCTCATTAAAACTTCGTAAGAAAAAGCTACCACGCCTCCCTCCCCCCTCTCTTAGGACGCACGTCACTCTCTTAGGACGGTTCTCTCTTTCTGTAAAGCAACAGGGCGTTTTGACTGATTTGGTTTTGGGTTCTTGCTTTTCTGTGGTTACTCGCCCTCCTCGCCATCTGGTATCTTTCTTTTGGCTTTACTGTATCATTGACTCTTGAACATATTGTGGTTTCTGTTCTCGTTGATAATTGCTTAGGATTAAGTTAGGTTCGGATTGTGTTAAGTTTAGTTTGCATGAGCGAGTGGTATAGTAGATCTGTTAGGCTCAATAAAGATATAATAATAATAAGAAAAAGAGCGACCGCCAAACAATGTGAACGGTTGTGCCCTGTAACAATCAGTAACAAACGAAGTATTGCTTTAATAATGCTAGCTCTTAGACTTGAAGAGTTTCAAAGTTGGTTGAGTAACAATCACTGCATGCACGATGATTGTTGGGTTTATCGCTATCAAAACGGAGAAACAGTCACTTAATAGTGGCGTCCTCCACAGAAAAAAAGACATTTACGTCCCTAAGATAACAAAACAGCAGGGGTTCAAAAGGGAAGGGGAAGAGGGATGGGCGGCTATTGAGACCACATAATGGGGGAATGTGGGGGGGGGGGGAGCAAGGGCTGCTGGAGGGGACAGGGGTTACTAGGGGGGGGGCATGGGGGGCAACCTGACCATACAACGGGAGAATGATGCGGGGGCGGGGGGAAGACCGGACCATTTTCATTTTAAGCTGCCTAGTAAAGTATTCCGCTCAGGTATGCGGGAACCTGCTAGACCGGTATACGTTACGCCAGGGGTACAACTAGTGACGAAGAAATAACTTTTAACACAACAAACAAGCCACGTGCCTCCTTAATTATTGAGTAAAAATTTAATGCGTCCTCGTGCATTGGAAGCAAGCTGTAAACATTCACGATATTATGGCTTCTAGCTGGCACCATGGTAGAATATAAAGAATCTGCCATGGCACCATCTAGTGGCAGTAATATCGTTAATCTTGACAGTTTTCTCCCAGGCGCACGAGGACATACCACATTTTCACTCAATAATTAAGGTGGCACGTGGCTTGTTACTGCGTTACTAGAAATTTCTTCATGCATTACTTCGTTTGCTGCAAGCAAGCGCTGTAACTCGATGGTGCTAGATGCTGCAGACTTTCATTTTGTGGCAACACATTTAACTGAATCGAAGTTAAAGCTGGAAAGGAACACGTTTCAGATACTGCAGTGTTGCTGTACTGTTTAGTCCACGTGCTACCTCACTGGTGCATTCAAATGTATTGCCATAATATAATGATTGTAGACTTTTACCTCGCTAAACGCCACATAAAACACTGAAGTGTCCGCAGCCTATCTTGAGTTTGCCCCAGAATGAACACAAATAATCTATTGTATGTTTTTGGTAGCAGAGTGCCTTGTTGATATCCAAATAGTTACAAAAACAATGGCGGCCGTCGATTAAAGCCGATCCCTCCAGGAACACATAGCCGCTCATAAAATACCAGAAGGACTCAAGATACGCCGCGCGCACAATAATTATTATTTCGCATGAATAGGGAAGACGACAACTTGACTAAAAAATAGCCTAGTGAAAAATTGGGCCTAAAAATAATTAAGCGAGTGTTTTGGGAAGGTGTGTGCGGCTGTGTGTGCAACAAATCCATGTGACATTCCTTGTTTGTTTAGGCGTCCACATTTTTAAAGGTGGGCTCTGATTTACACTGATACTGAAAAATGACGCAATGAAAGTCATTAAATCACCGTTTCGTACCCTTTTTTAATGTTCGTTTTTTATTTTTTATTTTGTGGTTGCGATATTATTTATGTGTCCAACGGTTAAACACAGCAGTAAGGTTTCACATGGACTACATTGTAGCAACACTGCGGTATCTGAAACCTTAGAAGACAATTTAGTCGTGTCCTTGTCCCAGTTTGACTTTGATTCAGTTAAACCGTACCTTATTAAACATCAAACGAGTAAGTTTTTGTGTTTTTGGCATACACTCTGAAGACGATGTGTACTGACAGTATAAATGAATGTGTACCTTCTCAGCTTCCACACGAGTTGCGTACTGGGCTCGCAGTACACAGTCTGTGCAGCGACAGTACACATTCTCGTCACAGCTTGTGGACTGCAAGACACAAATTGCGTACTCTAGGTACACAGTTCGTGTGGAGGCTGAGAAGGTACACATTGATGTCTAATGTCAGTACACATCGTCTTCACATTGTACCATGTTGGTCTTCGTACTTCTTGTTAGCAATGTATACAAGCACTGAATTTTTGCTCGCTTCGCTTGCTCATTCAGCACAAATCCTTCCTTTGGTAGCTGGTTTTTCTGGAGCTGTCTTTGGCCCCTATTCGTTTTATTTCAGGACGGCTAGCCAAACAGGCAACGGACGTTGTACCTGTAGCATGGAAGGCTGACGTCAAACCACTGAATAAACTTATTAATCATAAAAACTATGGTTCCTCCTCTTGACATTTCTTTAAAATTCACGAAAATTCTTGTACAGCGGTATCATACAGTATCTGTTTAATTTTCAGCCTACGAAATGTGGCTGGCGTTTGGTGATTTGCATTGCTGTCTAATAGTGATGTTTAAAACATCCCTATTAGGGCCTTAGGGCTTCGTCGGGCAGATGACCGGGTGCGGTTAACGCTCGCAAAAACCTTTTTTTTTGTTTAAAACAAAGTAAAACAATAACTGGTCATTTATAGCCGCGGTAACTCCGGAACTACTTTACCAATTTCGATCATGTTTAGAAAAACACAAGCTGTACAGTCATGTTTGGAAAACTGGCCAAAATCAGCAAATTATGGAGGAAATAGTTTGCGCCGTAGAGAGCAATGACTAAAACTGTCTTAACACCAAGAAGGAGACGAACATGTATTTAGCTTTGCAATTCCAGCTGTGGTCCACATTTCCTATATCATTCGACAAATTTGACAACATTTTTGTATGCGTATTTACCCAGCCCTTCTGGATCTACATACCAAATCTACATATATAATAGGCAGCAGGCGGCCAAATCACCGGCCACGCCATTCCGTCAAACAATCAAGTACCCACCCTGTAGTGCCATCTGTTAACGGGATTCGCCTTCAAATTCGGGTTGGGACACTTTTCCAACGTCTTCGAACAGATGACGCCACTTACCAAACCTGCCATCTCGCCGTCTATTGACGGCCTTGGACTACAAGTTCGGGTTATAACACTTTTTCCAAAGTCTTCGAAGAGATGACGCCACTTACCAGACCAGCCACACCGTTTTTGGGTTTGTTTTTTGGTATTGTTGTGGTGCCAAAGCCGCCAACAAAGTGTTAGTCGCGTGGACTGTGCCATTGTCGGCGTTTGAAAAAACAACCCGTGTCTACTAAACCAGACAACTTTAAACCAAACGACGATTGGTTATTGGCAGCTTGATACGATGGAAAGGCGCATTTATTTCCTAAATGTTCACTTCCAGAAAGGAGTTGAATTGTTTTTAAGTGATCGGCAACAATCGTTGCTTGCAACAATGTCGCCATGCACGGTACCGAGGTGAATTGTTTCAAAGGATTAACTTAAACATAGGGATTAAACATAGGATTAAACCTAAACTACTTGCTTACTGAATGCTGGATTTCTCAGGGCTTTTTTTATCCTTCAGTCAAACATACGCATGCGACTTTTCCGGGGCTGCACCAAAGGGGAAATGTCACGGGGCGGCGTTTTCGGGGGGTGCGGGAGAGGGTGCCAGGGCAAGTGTGTGTGGCAGCCAATGCATGCTACCGAAGTGAATTGTTTCAAAGGATTAACTTAAACATGGGATTACTTGCTCACTGAATGCTGGATTTCTCAGTGATAGGTTTTTTTTTAGCCACACAAACACACACGCCAGCGACTTTTCCGGGCTGCACCAAAGGGAGAATGTCACGGGGTGACGTTTTCGGGGAGGGGGAGGCGGGCAAGCGTGTATGGGGGGGACACGTATGCAAATCCGGGCGGCGGCAGGAGTGTGGGAATTGGGGGTTAAAGTAATTGTGTGTGTGGGGGGGGGGGAGGCCATATGTGGGAGCCATTCACATGTTCGGTCTTCGGTTTTGATAATTTTAAAACCAAAGACCAAATACCTGAGGTGCCAGAGGGAAGCGGAGAGATATTCAGAACCCACACTATGGGGGTGCAGGAACGAGGTGCGATAGGGGAAGGGGGAGCAGGGATGTGTGGGTGGTGGATGGGGGGGGGGGGGGTGCGCAGCATGCGCACGGGCACAACTAGTTTGATTTATAATAAGCATCAAACTTTTCGCTTGAACATGGAAGTTCGAGGTCAAACCTTACAGGAACTGCAATATAAAAAAAATTACGACTTGGTGCTAATGAACACTAGCTATGTGGGAGAGAATTTACACCTGAACCAAGGAGTCCCTAGGGAAGATTTTAAACCATCGGAAGATTAGTCCCTGACGGGAGTCCGGATAGCCCAGGCTGCCATTTCCCTAAGCAAAGAATATGCTCCAGCCTCTGGGAGGCTCGTATTGTCAACACAGTGACGCAGGTTGGATGATAGACACTTACTTACCCAGAGTTCTTAAACTAACCTTACACTGTTAGTATTTAAGGGAGCTATCGTAAAATGACTAACGACTAAAGTAGGCAGTGGCGTACTGGGAGGGTTATCTAGGCCCGGTCATCTAGGCCCATTTCGTAGAAATCAGTCATCATAAAGAAAATTTCAATAGGGCCCCGACAGGCACTCGAAGAATAGGCCCCATGGGAAACCTCCCGTTTTCCCATATGGCCAGTTTGCTCCTGAAAGTAGGTTGCGTGGGTGGACATATTTACCGAAGATGACTTGATGCTGATGAATTAGACACGGAGTAGTCCCGAATTACGCCCGTAGTGTTCCAGAGTGCTGTGTCAAAATAAGGCCCGAGGTTGAAGAATGCATCCTAACCAATAAATTAGACTAGAGAAGATGCTTTCAGCTCGAAGGCTGGTTTAATACATGCATCGTACGTAATAATTTCACATATGCTTTCAAAAAGACAACTGCCCCGAATAGGACTCGAACCCAGGACTTCCCGTTTACTAGCCGGGAAGTCCTGGGTTCGAGTACTAGTCGGGGCAGTTGTCTTTTCTTTCTTTTTCAGACTAGTGTGTTGTGTTTCCTCACAAGGCCAGTCTTTAATGCAGAGTGCTTGCTTCGTTTACCCTTTACCTTGTGATTTTTTCTTTATTTACACTTCTTCTTGAATACAAAATTCTTCTGCAAAGGAGCATGAAGATCGATGAATAATGCGGCTTGCTTGGAATATCATGTTACCGAAATTCACCAAGTTGTAAACAATGTGGATGTAGGTATAGAGCAGTCATTTGCCTCTATATTGGTACCATATTGGCACCAGTATGGGTTTTGGAGGGTATAACTACAAGGTGCACTACATAAGAATGGAGGGAAAAACAACGGAAGAACGGATTTCTTAGGCTTAAAATAACGTTGCTTTCTCCAACAACAAAAATCGCGCGTTTTAGGTCTAAGAAATCACTCTTCACAGCATCGGCTTCAGTATGACGCCCTTCTGTTTCTCTCTGCAGTGCCCCTTGCAGCTAACCCATTAAGGCTCCAGCACAGAGTTATATACAGTAATACTACGTCGTGTCACTGCTCTATACTCTTTGAATTTTAACTGGTAGAGTAGCGTTAAGAAGTATGGCACACATGGCTCACAAACTTACGATATCCGGAGGTGAATCTCACTCCTCAGCCACCAGATTCCATTGGCAGGACGAAAATTCGTCTGACAAGCCTTCTTTCCGCAGCATAGGTAAATACTTGAACAGAAACGTAGATTTTAAAGAGGCTTGTAATGAATGTTACCAGCTCTCACTAGGAGTATGCTTCATTGTATACTTTGTTCCACATTATGTTTGCAGGAAACTGATTGTATGACACCACGTTTTCTTCCACTACGGGTGTATTTGCTGGTTACGTGTGTTCTGAATGCAAATTTAAGGCCTACAAATATCAAATTGGCAGCTCCGTTGGTCATTTCAAATTGTAAGTCAAAAAATGTTGGTGAGTCACAGTGTGCTCTCACGGAGTTAAAACCAAAAGCGGTTAAATCAGGATAACATAAGAAAAAGAATCGTATATATTCTAAGAAAGCACTTAAAGTCGTAGATGAGTCTGGTAACTCTGAATCAAGTCATAAATCTGCCTCTAGCCTGGAATTCCCCAACAACAGCTTGACTGTTTCGTCAGTCAGCAGAACCAGTAAGTGGAGTCCTACTGTCGAGTTAATAGTCCTAGATTTACACTTGAACTTGATACAGGTTGTGCTATAACTAATTCCTAGGGACTGGTACGACCAGTATTTTAACACCTTAGAATCGATCAGGCTAAAGTAGTGCTTCAGCGAGGTTATTAAACCTAGGACTTTTAAAGTTAAACCTGGCTCTGACATCCAAGGTGGGTACGAAACATCGGGTCACCGGGTCATTTGGATCACTCTTTTTTGGTGGGTTACTGGGTCAAAAAGATAGACCGAGTGGTGACACGGTGAACCAGAGTGACCCAGCGGAATGACTCGCTGACCCATCACGCCACTGTCTGCCAAGTCACTCACCCAGTCATAAACATGGATTCATCATTTTCTGGTAACATAACTTAAGAGCAGGCCAACATTGCGAGACGCATGAGTGAGCCATGAATGAAACATTGTTCATAACTGGAGATGTGCGCCATGAAATATTTGGTGGCAGCCGCTTCAGTTGTCAGTGTAGGCCCACAATTTTTCTCTGACGTCTGTGGCGTTCCCATAAAGTATGCCGCTGGTAAAAGTACTCACGAAAAGAAAATGTCATCACAAACTGTAAAAGTACTCACAAAAACAACCTGTCATCTGATAACCTCAAATCACAATACCCTACTTTTATGCTTATTAAAAAAAATTACTGACGATTGTTTGTTTATTTGTTGACGGATTGTTATTATTTACATTTTAAATTTTTTATGGAAATTTTGCGAAGCAAGTCTTTATAAAACAATGGATAAATTCAAATTTAAAGTTTAATTACATCTTCAAAGCATAAAAAAAATCCCCCTCCCCTTAAAGTCGCAGTCGTCATGAAATCGTACCCACTGCCCTCCTGATCTACACTACCGAGTCAGGACTAGGACTAAAGATCGTATTGTAGATTTGTAACGTCACTTTTCCCCCATAAACTATGAGTTAGTGGTCAATTACTCACTGCCAACTCATGTGGTCAATTCCGGGTCATACCGGGTCAGGCTGGGATATCTGGTCACCCGGTCAGGCTGGGTCAGGAATATTTCGGGTCACCGGGTTAATAAAAGTGACCCGTACCCACTCTTCTGACAACAAAAATACTAGCCCGACAAAAAATGTGTTGTAACTTCTAATTCAATGTAAACACACTTTTTGATTCAATCGAAAATAAAGCGCAACGCAATAGCGAAGTCAAAAAAAAAATGGTGATAACACATCAAAAACCAAAACTGATAAAAGGGCTGTTAAGTTAAGAATGGTTCGGACTTTCTAAGGAGACAAGAATATTCACTAAATCATGCCATCCGACTAATACTTCAGACATTAGAGGAAAAATTTGATGATTGCTGCCAAAAATAGTTTTGGTCAGTTTTGTCTGTTCGATATTATTCCTTTGGATGGCCGAACCATTCTCAACTCGGTGGACCTTTTATCAGTTTCGGTATTGCTATTCTTATATAATAACTTGGTTTATTATCGCGTATAATTTCCAATATTTACTTATTTTTTCAGACACATCACTAGAAAGAAACACGTTGATGGAAGAAGTATATCCAAAGATAAAAGAATATTGTAGAGAGAAACATGGCTTGGAATTTCAAGTAAGTTTGAAGCTGACTTTAGTAAATGCATCTAGTGTTACCACTTGTAGTGTCCAGAGGAAAGTTATATATACCTATTGTGTAGAGGACACAGCCTGCCATTTTGTATAGTGTCTTGTGTGTGACGTCACACATCTGTCATAGGTTTTGCTAATAAAACCCCCTGCTCCGTTTTAGGAGAGCTGCACTCTAACCCACAAAGCTAGTTACTAGCATCATTCCCTTCTGCGAATGTCTGTCGTATATAGGGAAGGTTTCTGTTGATCGGTCTTCTTCCAAGAGTCCAGAATGCTCGCAATTTTGATTGGAGAATGCATTGAACACGGATAAGTCTCTGTTTCAATATCACAATTTCGGCATAATTGCTTAGTGTTAATCGGTGGCCATACTTCTCAAACGTGATTCCTTTCCCCATCTTCATGATCATGGAAGCACACGTAGTGAAATAAAAAAAAAATCCAGCTGTTACAGGCACGTTAAGCATGATGCCTGTCCAATGAAAAATGATGAAACGGCCACGAGGCGCAACATTCGCCCATGCGAAAGCGCTCGAGGTCAGAGCTGAGTTGTAGCAAGAAACGAGGTAAATTGGCCTGGAATATAGTATATTTTAACGGAATAGCTAGCAAAAACGGAAGTATTTTCAGAGTCAAGTGAAAATCGTGTGACGGTAAGACTTCTCATTACTAAGCAAAGCTATGAAGATCGACCAATGAACATTTCATGACAATGAACATTTCATACATCGTTTTAATCCATGATATCACAAACAGCAAACATTTTTGGAGTACATCAACCAACTTTTCTTGGTGCGAACATTGCGTAAAATGCTGTTGCACAAGGCAAGAATTGGTACAATGTGAGAATTGTCAAAAACTTTCGGTGTAAATGTGTTTTAGATAGCTGGGATGCCTAGTGTATTGTAATGAACTGATTTTCGGACTTATGGAGTGTTTAATTTACCATACACATACTTTGAATATTGAAAGTGTTTTCAAAATCGAGTTGGTGCACCTTTTCCCTCTTGGCTACACATTGCCTACTGTGTGCAATGTTCACACAAAGCATGTCTATCACACCAAGCGGGAGTAAATATTGCAATTAAAATGTCATAGCAGATAATGAGGATACACCATTAAAGAGGTCTTCGGGAATGGTTTCAAGTAGTGCTACTAGTGAACTTAGTGACGAAAGCAGTACAATTACCGGGAGTAACATTAGAGTTTCAGAATACGTTAATGCCAATGGTGACGTCACAGACACGGGTACTACCAAAAAGTCTTGCACGATAGTGCCACAATCCCTGACGGAATGCCATACGTCGATGGCTAGAAATATACGTGAACTGTGGTGATGCAATTCCAATTCATGACAAAATGAAAGACTGGTGCAAAGCTATTAATGCAGAGTTAAACAATTCTGTTCGACACCTAATGCAAAGTTAAACCCAACAGTTTGACTGTTGCGAG
The DNA here is from genome assembly GCA_023313725.1 of Lithobius niger. Classification (NCBI taxonomy): domain Eukaryota; kingdom Metazoa; phylum Arthropoda; class Chilopoda; order Lithobiomorpha; family Lithobiidae; genus Lithobius; species Lithobius niger. The sequence goes on from JAHWFP010215373.1 coordinate 186,137, forward strand.
CAAGTCACTTAGCTGATAATCAAAAATCGAACCTTAATTAATTGAAACCACCAGCTAACATTAATGCAGGCCGAACAGGCGACAACAAAAGTTTACATTAGTGAATAGGAAAATCGATTAACGTCTTTGCATGATATCTGTGGGTAACTCCAAAAGTAAGCAGCTAACAAACACACGCAGTTGCCAATTTAATGGCTCATTAGGTACCAAACCATAAACGAGTCAAGTGCATATATAATGACATCCATTGCCAAGGCAATGCTGGTACTACCATCGCTCACTCATACCAGCGAGGATTATCATGGCAACAAGCAGATGAAAGCGTTCGTGATAACGTGTTGCTGGATGAAGCGCGCAATTTTCAACCACCGCAGAAAAAGAAAGAATTACCAGTAAAGGAAATGAAGATTTCAGAAGTAGATTTCAGCAATGATTGATGGAAGTACTAGCCTTAATGCATACACAGCCACCAATTCTTAACGAGCCCCGAACTGTAAAGAATTGGTTTGCTGACATGCTACTGTATTTTAATGAAACGTAAGTTGACAGCGGTCACCTGCTAAACTTGATCAGAGCTACTCTGGAGGGAATTTAAGAAAAATGCTGTTTGGCTCAGCTGGAACTGAGCAGACTCTGCAGAGAGAGGAATCTACCCACCCTAACTGTAACTGATGAGCCCGCAGGAGGGTGTGCCCAGTACGCAGACGGGACAGAATCTGTGCATCCGCTCTCGTGAAGCTTTCCAAGACGGATGTCCGGCAACAGGTCGGGTGTACCTCAAACAGAAGGTACTTGACAGCATCCTGAGCAGTCCTATTAGCTAGGTAACCAAACTGGAATGGAGCCAGACAATTATGAAATTCGAGGAACCAGTCCAGGCGACGAACACTCCAACAATCTCTCCAACAGTCGGAAACACAACAATTATCCAACATGCTTGCCTACTAAAGAGGCGTATCACTCACTATAAAGTATTTGAACCGACCATACAACAAAAGTACTAAAGCAATTAACCAAGTACCAATAACACAGCAAAGGTACTAACAGAAACTATGTTGAGAACAGCTTAACGGATCCCACACTTTAAATATCTAGATTGAACAGAATTAAGTTGAATTAACGTCATGACAAAGGCTAGATAAGCGGAGCACCTCGAGGTGTGTCCAAAAAAAAAAA